>WSYH01002506.1:28484-85528 GCA_036426205.1 Ascaphus truei
TCTAGCGCAGACCCTCTCCAGGATTCCTGAACTACGTTACCAGTTTACCCCTTTAGGCGTCCTACCACTAGCACTACCTCAAGGTGACTAGGACAGCTATAGCCCGGCTCCAGCCCCACTGAACTCCTTGCAGGATCCCAGGGCGTCCGTGCGGCCTGCAGCTCCAGCAGCTCCCCTGACTACCCCTGGCTCCATCCCATGCAGCACAAAGTGGCAGCAGACACTCTCCCTGTTTCCCAGTGTGCCTAGCAAAAGCCTGTCCTGTTGACAGGTCTCTCAGCAGCGCCTCCAACTGTAACGGTTGTTTCCTCTAGTCTGACCCATCCAATCTCATATTGGCCCGTGTGGTCTAACCAGCCCCCATTACATGGTCGTGTTTGGTGGTGCACCTGTAGGCAACAGAACTCCTGAGTCTCCCGCATGATGGTATTCGGGGATTGTCAATCCAGACAGGTAGCTGAGGTAGTGGGTGCGAGTCCTACCTATATCACGTGCAGCGCCTCCACCTCATCAGGATCTGTGCGTCCGCAGGGAGAGGGTCCTGATGAGGAACTCCTTCTGGGTGGTGACTTCCACTGGAGAGAAACTTCACACTCACACAGTGGGGGTATCATTGAACAAGACATCTTTATTGTTGCTTGGTGGGCAAGCTGCCCTTCACAGCCAGCTGACTCAGCCGCACATAGTTCTCTGCTGTCCCTTTGCCAGGTACGCCCTCCCAATGGAGTGGGATCCCCTCTCCCCATAGGGAGATCACCCCTGTGCCAGGTCCCTGGACACAGTGTGGCTCTTATCCGCTTAGATGTAGAAATGGACCACTAGTTACTGCACTAGTGGATCCTTCCTTCCCAACGCACTCCTAACAACTAACTTTGGGCAGTGCTGTGCCTTATGTACTTCAGGAGCTGTCACAGCTCTGATGTCACTAACTGTGGACTCAGAGCTTGTAGCCACTCCCACCCATACATAGGGCACCTCACCAGGGTGTGAGGGCAAACCTCCATGATTACTGCTGGCATCCCTGTAACTTACCAGGTTTACTGCCAGCAGGGGAGACAACTGCAGACCATTTCACATGCATGGCTACATAAATATTAATCATTTTAAAGTTTATACTAATAGTGTGTTTTTTCTTCTTTTGCGCCCTGCTATATGGTTCTATTGCTTCGGTTGTTTGCCCCGCTAATCACGGGAGAGTGAGGAGCTGCAGAGAGAATTGTATTCACACTTTTGGGACATTAGAAGATTTTTGGGACCGCACACACTATTTTTATGATTCTCACTACTGTCCTGAAGGGAGAAGCCATACTTTTTTTTATTTATTTAATTATAAAAATATTTTACCAGGAAGTAACACACTGAGAGTAACCTCTCATTCTCAGGTATGTCCAGGGCACAGAGTTATAACAATACACGGTTACATTACAAGAACAGGTTATACAGTCACACACAGACATTTATTTCATGGACAGTTAGAGTTGAAAAATTGGGTGCAGGGGATAAACGGGCTGGTGAGTTTCAGATTAAAATAAAGAAGCTTTAACATCAGCTAAAGGCAGCAAATGGCTCACACCCTTTAGCTGACTTTTGCCTGCGCCAAAGACTGTCCGCCTTTGGGGCGACGCAAATGTAGACTGAAGTGGTTCAGCTTAAATACAGCTACGAATACAAAGACCTCTTGGCTCATTAACATTCCAGTGGGTGGGGCTGACGTTCCACAAAGTACACGCCAATATTAACCCTTCGCATGCTGGTCCTGTGCAGAGGGGTGCAGCTGATGGGGAGCCCCATCAGGCTGCCCGCCTTTGGGGCGACGCAGATGTACGCTGAAGTGGTTCAGATTAAATGCAGCTGTAAATACGCCTCCAAGGAACTGCTCAGTAAAGCAGAAACTAGGTGAGCCAGTAACCTACCCGTATGATGGAATGTATCAGTCACAATATGTGGCGGTGAAGGGGTTAACTGGGCTTGTAATAAAGTTCAGGCCCACTTGGTTAACCCTGACCCAGGTGTTAGGTTCTTAGAGTGTCAGCTCTGGGACCCAGATGTCAAAAATGTATTACTGCAACTGTATACTGATTCTGCGACATTAAAGAATGATGTGATTTTATTTCCTCTCCGGGGATGCTGGGATCGGGAGATTTCTAGGCTGTAAGTTTCTGGGGGGGTTTGGCGGAGAAAGTCTTTGCAGAATGCGTCTATGTAGCGGGATTCCGGGTTATGGGATACCCCAAAAGTTGTATACGGAGATTGAGTGATATCCTCTGATACAGCTAAGCGCATTACTCCGCCAACCTTGTACCCTGAAAACGCTCTTACGACTCACTGCCAGAGTCCCTGCTGCAGCATCTTCCAGACAAGGTAAATGGGTATGAAGGGGTTAAAAGATATCTGCAGGTATACACAGAGTCCTTAGTATAGCATGGGGCTCCCCAGTATTGCAGAGGTACCCCCATACTGTACATGCCCAGATATCCTGAGCCTAGAGTAGGGGTTCAGGAAGATGCTCACACTAAGGTTATGAAGCTGAGCAGATTTGCAGTGTTTAAAAGTATGTTTCTAATGTGTGCCAGGTATGAGGCTAGTGATTTGTAGAGGATATACACTCACTCCATGCATGACACCAGAATAGGAACTCATAACTTGTTGCATGCAGCAGACAGGACCCCACATGTTTTATTAAACGGGAATAGTTTAATATGTATAGATATTGCTGACCTGTATATGAGCTGGGGGCTTTCTAAGTTATAGACTCTGGAAGGCACAGATGGTGACCAGGCTCGGCTCCGGTGTGTCTGTCCAGGGGCCATACTTGAAAGGGCTCAGAGATGCCTAGGTGTGAGGCCATATGGGCCCTGCCATTATTATAGAGCAGCCATATCCTGGCCTGAAACAAGGCAACCTAACACCCTTTGCTAAACAGCCAGCCGCTGTGGAGCCTCGCACCGTGGGGGGGCGAAGGGGCAGAGGGGGAGATTTCACCTGCCCTGGGAAAAGGCTCAGGGGTGGGAAACCCTGTATGAGTGTTTTAGATTGGTTGCTATGCGGTTGCTAAGGTTTTTTGATTGGGCTGCAGGTTTTCTGGGACCTGGACACCAGAGGTTTGAAAAGCTCTGACACGGGACACAGGTCAGATACTTCTGTTCTAAGAGTTTCCACAGTTCCATCTTGTGTGATTCACCGGAGATTCAGTCCCATTGGAGAATTTCCAGCTCTCGAGTATGTAGCCATGTATAAAAATGGTATACAGCTCCTTCTCATGCTGGCAGTAAACCTGGTAAGTATGCAGAGGTGCCAGCAACAATCATGGAGGTTTGCCCTCATACCCTGGTGAGGTGTCATATGTACACAAGGGGAGTGGTAACATGCTCTGTGTCCACTGTTCGTGACACAAGAGGTGTGGCTGTTTTCTGAGTCTATATAAGACACAGCACTGCCTAAAGTTAGTGTGTTAATCAGTGGTTCAGTTATGACTGAGTGAACAGTCTGGGTTTTAAGTTCAAGGCTGTCAGATTTGGGTACCAAGTGCTTCCACACTGTGATCAGGGAAATGACACAGATGGTGATCTCCCTTAGGGGAGAGGTGATCCCACTCTATTGAGGGAGAAGGAACTTTGTGAGAGAGATGCACTTCACCAAAATGAGCGGCTAGAACGACCGCTATGAGGGGCAGTCTGCCTGAATGTGCAATAAAGATGCCCTTGTTCACCACATCCCTTCTGTGTGAGTGTGGAGTCATTCTGCAGAAGGAGGTACCACAGAGGAGGTCCTCATCAGATACATCCCCCTGCTGCCGCAGAGATCCTGATGAGGTGGAGGCGCTGCATCGTATGTGAGTAAGACTCTGATCACACTACCTCAGATGCCTGTCGTGCTGATATCCCCATACCGACCCAGCGGGAGACTCAGGAGTCCTGTAAGCCAGCAGGTGCACCACATGACATACAGACATGTAATGGGGCAAGTAGACCACAGGGGCCAATGTGAGATTGGATGGGCTAAGAAAACCGTTACAAGTAAATCGTCTAAATTTCTCAGAGGATAAGTGACCGGAATTCTACAGCAAGAGGCCACAGGAATGAAAAGTGGCCTGGAATATTTTGCTGTGTGTTTGCAATTAGGAAAGATTAGTTTTGTAATCCCCGTTTCTAAAGTAAGTGTGTCTTTTTTACTGTATTTTTGTGTAACATAGTTGTGTGCGTTCATTAGGTGAATAAACGCAATTTATTTTTATCTCTCTGCTTGCTCAATCAATGATCCCGGTAATTAAAAGTGTTAATAAGCTGGGTCCATCGTGACACAATATAATTAAATCATGGAGTATACAGCAAGGAAAAGAATTGGCCCAACATTTATGGGAAACAAATACTGTACATATTACCTGTGCTCCACCCTTGGTAGGAGCGCAGGAATTGTTCTTTGTTTTCCATAAATGTAAGGCCTATCCTTTTACCTGCAGCATACTTCATAAAGGGAGGCGTGTAGGTAATATGTACAGTATATATGTACCAGGGTATTATGTCCAGCTGTACCTGTTTCTCTCCACCCAGTGTATCTGCTATGTAAGTCCTGTTAAATCCAGACATAAACAGGTTAATCTGTGGGCCCCTGACCCCCTTCTGCTTTCGCAGAAAGTGAAGGAAGGTAGGTGGTGTCTCATGGCCTCAGCTCCTCCTTTCTTTTTGTTGAACAACCGGCATGACATCACAACGCTGGAAAGTCGGGCGTCACTTCCGGTTATGGCGGCCGCTTCAGGTGGGTACACGCGATCATGGCGCCCGGAATGTGGCGTCTCTCTGGGCGCGTCAGTCTCTCTTTCATTATACGACTTCGGTTAACTTAGAAATTCCCTTTTTGCATTTTTAACTGATATTTTTTACAAAAGCATGTAATTACAAATGTGGTATTTTATCTAACCCGTGTCCTCCTCATTTTCCTATAATAGTTCTGATAACTTCCCCTAAACGTTTTGTTTATAGTATTTGGGATTTGTTGGAAGGCGAATCCTTATAAAGGGGAAAAGATTTCACAAAAGCTTTTCTGAACATAATAGATTTTCTTCTATTTATATGTTAAGTTTCAAATATTAAGTAGATGTAACTCTAAGGATTGTATCTGTGCTTAATTGTCCACGATTTTGTGGAGTGCGCTTAATTTGTAATATAATTGACTCCCTTCTGCTTTTAAGCTGCCCCAATCCTGTCATTCAGGCAGATGAATGCGTTATGCAATATCCAGACTGACACACGCTTATTCACACATGTACACACATTACTGGGCTCATTCCAGAATGTACAACACTTAATCTACATGACAAATCCAACCTTACACAACAGCTTCAATTCTTTCATTAAAAAAAGATATGAATTACTCTCTGCATAATAGCGCATTAGTAGAATATTTAAGGGCTGGGTTTTGGCATTTATCTAAGACTTACATTTGTCAAAATAATGAGAATTTTATTAAGGATTGGGAGAGAATACTTCAAATGTTGTCTTGACTTAATTACATTGACTAAAGAAGGACTTCAACGGGAGCTCGTTAACCTCACAGAGGAGGTAACAATCTGTGTAATGTACCAGGAAGCCTTTTCAGAACCGACCTGGGCAGATACTGTAGATGTTCTTCCTCCTTGCGGGTTTGTACGAGGACAACAGAGAACATTAGGGAAATATAAACGGGATACGTTTCATTATTAGTATATACAGGGGGAGAAACGAATAGAGCATCATTCCAGCCTAGAAACAGACAGACGTGGAAGGAAAGACGGAGGAGGGTACTGGAGGTAGAACTGAAAGAAAAACTAATGCCCAGGGCACAAACCAGGAAACAGAGACCAGAATCCATACTCGGAAATATATCATCTAGGACATTTACGGATAAGGACATACAGGTACTTGGTAAGGGTTTGGGAGATGTACCAACACAAACTAATTCAATTATTTAAATGTCCTGTCCAACCCCATTGATGATGTAGATAACAGAATATGATCCTACAGTAACCCCCTCGTGACGTAGGTAGATATCCATATTCTGGCATCTACATCATCAAGGGGAATAGCAGCTGCGGAGACGTCTACACTGGCTCTTACCTTCTCAGGGAGACACAAAGAGAGACTGCTTCTTACCTTCTTCTTACCTTCTCAGGGAGACACAAAGAGAGACTGCTTCTTACCTTCTCAGGGAGACACGGAGAGAGACTGCTTCTTACCTTCTCAGGGAGACACAAAGAGAGAATACCCTTTTCACCTTCATTCCGGGAGACACAAAGACAGATGCCTCTTACCTTCTCAGGGAGACACGGAGGAGAATGACTTCTTACCTTCTCAGGAGACACGGAGAGAAACGCTTCTTACCTGTACAGGGAAAACGGAGAGAGAAAACTGCCTTCTTACTTCTCAGGGAGACACAAAGACAGACTGCCCTTACCTTCAGGGGACACAAGACAGACTGCCTCTACCTTCTCAGGGAGACACAACGGGAGGAGAGACTGCTTTACCTTCTCGGGAGACACAGAGAGAGACTGCCCTTCTTACCTTCTTAGGGAGACACAGGAGAGAGATGCTTCTCAATGCTTTACCTTCTCCAGGGAGACACGGAGAGCGACTGCTTCTTCCCTTCTCAGGGAGACACAGAGAGAGATGTTCTCACTGTTCTCACCCTTCCGGGAGACACGGAGAGAGACTGCTTCTTACCTTTCAGGAGACACGGAGAGAGAACTGTGTTCTAACCTTCTCAGGGAGACACGGAGAGGAGACTGCTTCTCACTGCCTTACCTTTCAGGGAGACACGCGAGGAGGAGGGACTGCTTCTCACCTTCTCAGGGAGACACGGAGAGAGACTGCTTCTTACCTTCTCAGGGAGACACAAAGAGAGACTGCTTCTTACCTTCTCAGGGAGACACGGAGAGAGACTGCTTCTTACCTTCTCAGGGAGACACAAAGAGGACTGCTTCTTACCTTCTCAGGGAGACAAAAAAGCCAGACTGCTCTATCCTTCTCAGGGAGCACACGGAAGAGAGACTGCTTCTTACCTTCTCAGGGAGACACGGAGAGAAATGCTTCTACCTTCTCAGGGAGACACGGAGAGAAACTGCTTCTTACCTTCTCGGGAGACACAAAGACAGACTGCTCTTACCTTCTCAGGGAGACAAAAAGACAACTGCTCTTACCTTCTCAGGGAGACACGAGAGAGAGACTGCTTTACCTTTAGGGAGAACAGAGAGAGACTGCTTCTTACCTTCTTAGGGACACAGAGGAGACTGCTTCTCACTGCTCTTACCTTTCAGGGAGACACGGAAGAGCGACTGCTTCTCACCTTCTCAGGGAGACACAGAGAGAGACTGCTTCTCACTGCTTCTACCTTCTCAAGGAGACACAGGAGAGAGACTGCTTCTACCTTCAGGGAGAAACGGAGGAGAGAGATGCTTCTCACCTTCTCAGGGAGACACGGAGAGAGACTGCTTCTCACTGCCTCTTACCTTCTCAGGGAGACACGGAGAGTGACTTCTTCTCACCTTCTCAGGGACACGAGGAGAGACTGACGCTTCCCTTCTCAGGGAGACACAAAGAGAGACTGCTTCTTACCTTCTCAGGGAGACACGGAGAGAGACTGCTTCTTACCTTCTCAGGGAGACACAAAGAGAGACTGCTTCTTACCTTCTCAGGGAGACACAAAGACAGACTGCCTCTTACCTTCTCAGGGAGACACGGAGAGAGACTGCTTCTTACCTTCTCAGGGAGACACGGAGAGAAACGCTCTTACTTCTCAGGGTGACACGGAGGAGAAACTGCTTCTTACCTTTCAGGGAGACACAAAGACAGACTGCCTCTTACCTTCTCAGGGAGAACACGACAGACTGCTCTTACCTTCTAGGGGAGCAACAGGAGAGAGAATGCTTTACCTTCTCAGGAGACACAGAGAGAGACTGCTTCTACCTTCTAGGGAGACACGAGAGAGACGCTTTCACTGCTTCTTACATCTCAGGAGACACGGAGAGCGACTGCTTTCCACTCTAGGGAGACACAGAGAGAGACTGCTTCTCACGCTTCTCACTTCTCAGGGAGCACGGAGGAGAGAGACTGCTTCTTACCTTCTCAGGAGACACGGAGAGAGACTGCTTCTCACCTTCTCAGGGAGACACGGAGAGAGACTGCTTCTCACTGCCTCTTACCTTCTCAGGGAGACACGGAGAGTGACTGCTTCTCACCTTCTCAGGGAGACACGGAGAGAGACTGCTTCTTACCTTCTCAGGGAGACACAAAGAGAGACTGCTTCTTACCTTCTCAGGGAGACACGAGAGAGAAACTGCTCTACCTTCTCAGGGAGACACAAAGAGAGACTGCTTCTTACCTTCTCAGGGAGACACAAAGACAGACTGCCTCTTACCTTCTCAGGGAGACACGGAGAGAGACTGCTTCTTACCTTCTCAGGGAGACACGGAGAGAAACTGCTTCTTACCTTCTCAGGGAGACACGGAGAGAAACTGCTTCTTACCTTCTCAGGGAGACACAAAGACAGACTGCCTCTTACCTCAGGAGACACAAAGACAGACTGCCTTACCTTCTCGGGAGACACGGAGAGAGACTGCTTTTACCTTCTCAGGGAGACACAGAGAGAGACTGCTTCTTACCTTCTTAGGGAGACACAGAGAGAGACTGCTTCTCACTGCTTCTTACCTTCTCAGGGAGACACGGAGAGCGACTGCTTCTCACCTTCTCAGGGAGACACAGAGAGAGACTGCTTCTCACTGCTTCTCACCTTCTCAGGGAGACACGGAGAGAGACTGCTTCTTACCTTCTCAGGGAGACACGGAGAGAGACTGCTTCTCACCTTCTCAGGGAGACACGGAGAGACTGCTTCTCTATGCCATCTTACCTTCTCAGGGAGACACGGAGAGTGTCTCTCACTTCTCAGGAGACACAGAGAGAGACTTCTTCTCACCTTCTCAGGGAGACAGAGAGAGGACTGCTTCTACCTTCTCAGGGAGACACGGAGAGAGACTGCTTCTCACCTTCTCAGGGAGACACGGAGAGAGACTGCTTCTCACTGCCTCTTACCTTCTCAGGGAGACACGGAGAGTGACTGCTTCTCACCTTCTCAGGGAGACACAGAGAGAGACTGCTTCTCACTGCTTTCAACTTCTCAGGGAGACACAGGAGAGAGATGTCTCACGGTCTTACCTTCAGGGAGACACAGAGAGAGTCCTGGGTGGTCCTTTCTGAAGTGAAACAATACCATTGTCCTGTTTGGGAACTGCCACTTCCATAAGACTGAGAGGAATATTAATGCGGATCCGCAGTTAGAGCTGATCCGCTGACACCGAACCGCTGATTCCCTGAGGCCCTCTGTGGCGTGTCCTATTCCCATCTCTTAGATATTCTGAATATAGCCTTTCTCTGGGATCCTAACTTAACGAGTACTGACCCATCTACAACATAATAAAACAGGGGCCTGTTCAGTGCAATTACTTTATGATCATCCCAGTCTCTCTCCCCGAGGCTGCTCTCCTCTTGTCCTCCGGGAACCTGGCCTTCTCTATATACTCTGTGCCCTGTGATCCATGGCAATACGGTGGGTCTTTCTACGCCTCCAACCTCTCGTATCTGAATCACGGACTGGAATTAGGCTTCTATCTATTCTCCTCCATCCCATTGTCCTTCTATCCCAGGCCGCAGGGAGTGTCGAAGGGACTTTCAGGAAATTTAAGAGGGGACTGGGGGAACTTAAATAAAGCAGAGTAAAGGGGGATGCACCTTCCAATCTAACTGTAATCTCTCAGCTAAGTGTAAAGGGTACGATGGAAAGTCTCAAGCTTGCTCCCTGCCTAGGGCCAGATATGTCACCAGGCAGGATTAAGTCGTCATTTTGTAAATACATTCCAGCCTGGGATATTAAAATGGCCACTGCCACTCACACATAAGTTAAACAAACAGAGGTTACAACAAGACTAATACTAACTATGCTAAAATAAAAACAACAGGTGAGAAAGAGGGAGGAACAGGCTGATTATGACATATCTAGGGTAATAACGTCCCACCTTAACATAAAGCAGCATCACCCACCAGAATTGTAAGTGTCAGCAGTTTGCTGGTTATATTCCCTGACCGGGGGTTGTTATATTAAGGACAATTCCATCTCAACCAGCGAGGTTTCTCATTGTAACCAATTCTTTGCCAGGAACGCCGGAATGTTACCGTGGAGAATAGCAGCCCAGGAATACAGGGGGGCTCGCCCGCCGTGCTGAGGGTGGGGCGAGGGGTACAGTGCGCGGGACACTACTACGGCGAGGCTCGCCGCCGTGCGAGGGTGGGGGAGGGTACCGGCGGGGGACACACTACAGGGGGGTCGCCCGCCGTGCTGAGGGTGGGGCGAGGGGCCACGTGCGGGGGACACTACTACAGGGCGGGCTCGGCCGCCGTGGAGGGTGGGGCGAGGGGTAAAGTGCGGGGCGACACTACTACAGGGGGGCCGCACGCCCCCGTGCTGAGGGTGGGGGTGCGAGTGGTGAGTGGGTACAGGGGGACACTGCTACAGGGGGGGCGTCGCCGCGTGCTGAGGGTGGGGCGAGGGGCCGAGGGGTACAGTGCGGGGAGGGTCGGGGGGAGGGGCAGGGGTGGACATCTACAGGGGGCTCCACGCCGTGAGGGTGGGCGTGGGGGCGAGGGGTACAGTGGGGGGACACTACTACAGGGGGGCTCGCCCGCGCGCTGTGAGGGGAGGCAAGTGGTACAGGCGGGGGACACTGCTACAGGGGGGCTCGCACGACGCGCTGAGGGTGGGGCGAGTGGTATAGTCAGTGGGGGGGACACTGTACAGGGGGGGCTGCCCGCCGCTGCTGAGGGGGCGAGTGGTACAGTGCGGGGACACTGTTACAGGGGGGCTCTGCCGCCGTGCTGAGGCCCGTGGGGCGAGTGGTACAGTGGGGGGACAACTGCCTAAAAGGGGGGCTCGCCCGCCGTGCTGAGGGTGGGGCGAGGGTACAGTGCGGGGGGGACACACTCACAGGGGGCTCGCCCGCCGCGTGGGGTGGGGCGAGTGGTACAGTGCGGGGACCACTGCTACAAGGGGGGCTCGCCGCACGCGATGAGGGTGGGGCGAGTGTACAGTGCGGGGGACACTACAGGGGGGGCCCGCCCCGCCGGTGGCTGAGGGTGGGGCGAGTGGTACAGTGCGGGGGCAACTACTACAGGGGGCTCGCCCGCCCAGTGCTGAGGCGGGGGGGAGAGTGAGTACAAGGCGGGGGACACTACTACAGGGGGGCTCGCCCGCCGTGCTGAGGGTGGGGCGAGTGGTACAGTGCGGGGGACACTACTACAGGGGGGCTCGCCCGCCGTGCTGAGGGTGGGGCGAGTGGTACAGTGCGGGGGACACTGCTACAGGGGGCTCAACTCCAATCCTCAAAACCTCCCAACAGGTCAGGTTTTAAGGATATCCCAGCTTCAGCACAGGTGGCTCAAGCAGAGGCTCAGTCATTGAACCCCCTGTGCTGAAGCAGAGACTGATTGAGCTACCTGAGCTGTCCTGAGCTATCCTTATGCAGCCATGTCTAAGATTGGTGTACATATCTCTTTCTCATGCTGGCAGTAAACCTGGTAAGTATGCAGGATTGCCAGCAACAATCATGAGGTTTGCCCTCACACCCTGGTGAGGTGTCATATATCCCCAAAGGAAGTGACAGCATGCAGTGTGTTCCCACTTAGTGGTACAGAGCATGTTTGTTCTCCGGGGGGTGATATAAGACACAGCACTGCCTAAAGTTAGGAGTTCAGTTTCCTGTTGTTGTGCTGCCTCTGTTCAGTGAGAGGCACGTGAAGGTTTGCAACAGTGTTGCAGTGTTTCATGCTAGCTGTGAGTCAGTGAGCAGACGCAGCAGAGTTAGAGGAGCTGAGAGAGACAGAGCAGCTCAAGAGAGAGATGCAGAAGTAGAGAGAGGAGCTTACAGCAGACAGAGAAGCTGGGGAATCTCTCTGAGAGGATAGGTGGAAAGTAGCTCTATTAGAGAAGGGACCTTCCCAAGGGAGTGCTACAAAGAGATGAGTGGCTGAGCTGTTATCTGTGAGGGGCAGCTGGCCCACATCACCATGACAATAAAGATGCCCTGTTCGAATATACCTCCACTGTGTGAGTGTGAAGTTACTCAGCAGTGGATGGCACCACCAAGAAGGAGTTTCTCACCAGGACCATCTCCCTGCGGAAGCACAGATCCTGATGAGGTGGAGGCGCTGCACTGGATATAGGTAGGACTCGCACACACTACCTCAGCTGCCTGTCTGGATGACATCCCCTAATACCATCAAGCGGGAGACTCAGGAGCCCTGTTGCCTACAGGTGCACCCCCAGACACAAACACGTAATGGGGACTGGTTAGACCACCCGGGCCAATGTGAGATTGGGGGGGGGAATACCCGTTACACTTATTAAAACCTGACCTATTGGGGGGGGTCTTGAGGACTGGAGTTGAGCGCCTCTGAGGGGTCTCTGATCCTACACTGCAGGGGCGGGCAACTCCAGCCCCCAAGGGCCACCAACAGCTCAAGTTTTCAGGATATACCTGCTTCAGCACAGATGGCTCAGTCAGAATAATTGAGCCGCCTGTGCTGAAGCAGAGATATCCAGGAAACTCGACCTGTGTGTGGCCCTTGGGGACTGGAGTTGCCGGCCCCTGGTACACTCCATACACATTAACTCATTTACAATTCACACATACAGGCAATTCTCCTCTTCTCCGGCCACTTAGATTGTAAGCTCCCCGGGTCCCTTGTGCTTCGATGCGGCATTCATTGCATCATCACTCTGGTGTCTGTGGCCTGTCCTGTGAGCGCTCGGCACACACTGGAGGCGTTCTGCAGCATTATATCCCGGCGTCTCCGGAGAATGACTAAGGTCTTCAGGAGTCTCCTTCCTCATGTGCACGAAGAAGTCGGCTTACACACACACACGCACACACACACACACACACACGCACACGTGTCAGGAGCACAAAGCTCACGTGAGTCATTCCCACTGCCAGGATCCCAAACCTGTCTCTCACTTATTGCACAAGCAGGCAGGGTCACTGACATCATTACAAATCAAATTGGCACAGTGTGACTGAGGGAGCGTATACACACACAAACACGCGCGCACACACGCGCGAGCACGCACACACACACGCGCACACACACAAACGCGCACACACACACGCGCACACACACAAACGCGCGCACACGCGCGCGAGCACGCACACACAGAGTACAACAAGCCTCCACCTTACAGTGTAGCGCTAATTAAACACCCACGTTGTGAGCACATTCCCAGGTCTCAGACGAGTCTGTAACCCTGCCTTTCCCCAGCTGCATTCAATCTGAACCCCTTCAGTCTACATCTGCATTGCCCCAAAGGCGGACGGACGCCTGCTGGGGTTCTCCATGAGCTGCTCCCCTCTGCACATATCCAGCGTGCTAAAGGTTAATATCTGCGCTTGCGTACTGCTGCGTTTTTGTCAGCCCCACCGTCTGGAATGCTAATGACCCAAGAGAACAGAGAACTTTGTATCCCCAGCTGCATTCAATCTGAACCCCTTCCGTCTACATCTGTGTCGCCCCAAAGGGCGGACAGCCTTTAATATAGCCAAAGGGCAGCCAAAGGGTGAGAGCCGTTTGCTGATGTTAAAGCTGCTCTATTTCAATCTGAAACTCCCAGCCCTTTATCCCCTGCACCCAATTTTGCAACTCTCTCTGTCCATGAAATGTCTGTGACTGTATAACCTGTGTTCAGTTAATGTAACCGTGTGTTGTTATAACTCTATGCCCAGGACATACTTGAAATGTGGACACGAGGGGAGGGAAGCGAGGATGCACGGGGAGGGAAGAGAGGATGGGAGGGGTGGGGGAGAAGCGCAGACACGCGGGGAGGGAAATGCGGACGCGCGGGATGGAAACGTGTACACGGGATGGAAACGTGTACACGGGGGAATATTTAACAGACAATTAACAGTTACAGATAAAATATGTTATAGGCGTATGTAACAATTACAGATAATATATATTATAGGCGTATGTAACAGTTACAGATAAAATATGTTATAGGCGTATGTAACAGTTACAGATAAAATATGTTATAGGCGTATGTAACAGTTACAGACCAGATTAAAATGTGAGACCACTTTAGTTTTGAAAGAATTTAGACTGGTGTCTAGTTTGCTAAAGTGAGTTTAGTTGGGTACCGTGCCATATACCATGTCCCCAAAGTCTATAACTGCCATCAGCATCTGCTGTGCGATACGCTTTCTGACCAGCAGCCTTAGGGAGGATTTGTTCCTGTAACGTACCCCTAGTTTGGCATAGGTCTTGGTTGTCAGGGTATCAATGTGCATCCCGAATGTTAAATGGGAGTAAAACCATAAACCCAGGTATTTAAAACTAGTGACAGGGGATTTCCCTCAATCTGGGAGAACCCCTACAGCCCCCTCCCACCCAGCACTGCCCACAAAATTTCAATGTGTCCCAGAATCCGAAGAGGAGATTACACAAGCGCTCCTCAAATTAAAACTAAGCAGCCAATGCGGACCTGACTTACTACAATCCAAGTTCCTAAGACTTGGTGCCTCAGCCATTGCCAAACCAATTGCTTCCATAGTCAACTCTATTCTGTCTGGAGGCCATATCCCTAAAATGCAAGAGCACTCAATACATGTGGTAAGAAGAGGGGTACTTAGCCGAAGGTGCACTGTGTCCAGGGAGGTCCACAGGTCCCAGAGGAAGCTAATCAGCAACGCAGGAGGCAGGCACACGGTCTTATTCAGAAAGCTTTAATGTGCCGTATAATCCGGCGTTTTGGTAGTACAACGCTACCTTTCACAAGGTGAGGGCTCCGGGGTGAGACATGTGGTAACCTTAAACACCCTGGTACTCACCTCTCCTCGCTCCGACTGCCTCTCATGACGCAGACTGTGGCGATGAAAAGGTTAATCAGGCTATTAATAAAGGCATTATACCCGGCCGATTAACCCTAAATCGCATTGGGAGTGAAGGGGTTAAATATTACTTTTATGTCTGAAGCACTTATTCCCATGACCTGTTATTTATATTATTTGTTATTTATATGATATGTATTACTACTGTGAAGCGCTATGTACATTTATGGCGCTATATAAATAAAGACATACAATACAATGTATGTGCATCACACTGATGTGTTTGCCCCTACACCATCTTTCTTGTCCCCATTTTGCAGTCCATTACCCGACTCTAGTAATAGCAATGTATGCGAATTGGGCCAATTGTGTTTCAGACACAAGGAACAAGCTAGCACTCTAATTTTTGGAGTGCAGCTAGCTAAGGATGCCCTAAGTCCATACATATTGTTTGGTGTCCCAGTATGGGGCAGTCACACTTGGTAGCCAAATCCCAGGCTTACGGTCACCAGGGAAGAAGTGGGATCCAGTATGGGACAGTCACACTTGGAAGCCAAATCCCAGGCTTACTGTCACCAGGGAAGAAGTGGGACCCAGTATGGGGCAGTCACACTTGGTAGCCAAATCCCAGGCTTACTGTCACCAGGGAAGAAGTGGGACCCAGTATGGGACAGTCACACTTGGAAGCCAAATCCCAGGCTTACTGTCACCAGGGAAGAAGTGGGACCCAGTATGGGGCAGTCACACTTGGTAGCCACATTCCAGGCTGTCACCAGGGAAGAAGTGGGACCCAGTATGNNGGGCAGTCACACTTGGTAGCCACATTCCAGGCTGTCACCAGGGAAGAAGTGGGACCCAGTATGGGGCAGTCACACTTGGTAGCCACATTCCAGGCTGTCACCAGGGAAGAAGTGGGACCCAGTATGCTAAGCAGCTTAGGTGTCAAGTTAGCCCATGCTCCGTGCAAACCAGGAAGCCACTTCTGCCCATGCTACGAACTAGGGATCGGGTGCAGGTGTTAAGTATAGGACCCGTAACCTATTAAAGATGCCTGCAGCCCAGTCCCAGTGTGATTCATGGTGCTTCAAGTGTGGTTTAAGATCCCGTCCAAGTACAGCGGTTCCAGAACGCAAGGGGTTAAAACATCGTAACCGAGGATTTACCCTTACTTCAGGAATTCGTTAGCGCTGGGGATCTCAGAACGAACCCCAACGAACCAGAACGAACTTTGTGAACATTTGATGGAAATATCGGGCAGGCAAGGTTCGCCCTAACCAAAAGGATTGTAACCCAGAGACTTTGTTTCTTCATTCTTCGTTCAATGAACAATTGATTTCGTTTCCCATCCCAGTAAGTGGTTTATTTAGTTTGTATATTGTGAAGATTGTGTGTTTGTCTTAAAAGGAAATAAATTACAATTTATTTACTCATCTTGTGTGCTCAGTCAAGAATCCCGGTATTAATGTGTAGATAAGACCAGGTATACCCCGACACAGACGCTCCCTGATGACACGGGTGCGTCGACGTAACGCGTCGCGTGACGTCAGGTGGGGCGGGCTCCAGGCAGTCATGGCCACTCCGTGCTAAACACTCTGTGTTAGCCGGTTGGCATGGTGACCCTTAAGTCAAAGCGGCGAGGGAGTGAGATCCTAAAAAAGGTGAAGACAGTAAAGAGTAACTTTTGTTTGTCCTTATTCACTTTTAGTAGTTGTCACTCTTTACTGTCTTCACCTTAGGATATTGTGAGGGGAGCCGGAAGGGTCGGAGCGAGGGAGGAGGGGAGTACCAGGGTATTTAAGGTTACCACGCCTCACTCTGGAGCCCTCACCTGGTGAAAGGTAGCAGGTTGTACTACCGAAATGCCGGATTACATTAAAGCTTTCTGAATAATAAGAGTGTGCCGGCCTGCTGCTTTGCTGCCATATCCCTAAAACCAGGAAAACGCAGAGTTGTCCCAGTCTTCAAATTGGAGACAAAAACACTGTTCAAACTACAGATGAATCTCTCTTCTCCCAGTACTATTCTGTCTGCAGGCCTGAGCTGCACTTCTTTATCTACTTACAGTCATGTAATAGTATTCACTTGTTCACTATTTAGTTTGTTTGGTTTGTATTTGCAACCTGAATGTTCTGGTTTTGCATTGTTTAGTAAGATGAGGGACTTTGTCTATTTTTGGGAGCTGCACCAAACTAATCATCTTTTTAATATCACTTTATATCACATTGCATGTTGGTAATTAATTTGCGCTTTTTTTTGGCTAACTCATATCCCAGGACTGGAAAAACTGCCAGAGTTGTCCCAATCTTCAAAAGTGGGGACAAAAAAACCCACTGTCTCAAACTACTGGCAATCGCTCTTCTCCCATCTCTATCCAAAGTCATGGGAAATGTGTTTTCACTCCCAATTAAGCGATTACTACACCAAGACAAATTCCCCGAGGCCAATTCCAATCTGGCTTTCGCCCCCAAACACTCCACCTAACTACCCTGCTAAAAGTTTGCAATGAGACCCAGTGTGGAATGGAAAGGGGACAACTCACTGGTGCAGTATTCCTAGATTTGCAAGGCTTTTGACACAGTTGATTCATGTTATCCGGCTTAAACAAACTCCAGAGCTCTGGAATAGGGAAACATGCTTTAAAAATGTTTCAGGCCTACCTATCAGGAAGATCCAAACATGTGTCCATTCAGGCTCTAACTCCAAACCGAGTGGGCGGCATCGTGGCGATTCCATCCGCGGATACTAAGTGTCCCACATAGGTCACAGACGTGCGACAGAATCGCATTTGTCCAGGACAGCTTCAGTCCTTCCTGGCCCAGCCGATCCAGCAGGGTTTTTCATGCTCCCCAAAAGTCTTACCGAAGACAATGATTCGTCCAGGTAGACCAAGCATTCCCGTGAATTCATGTCATGATGGTTTTGTCCAGGGGACACACAAACGCTGTCTTTTCCTGGTCTGCTGCACTCATCGGTACCACCTAGATTCAGGTCCAATACGCTGAACCATTGACTCCCGGTCAGCGCGTTGAGGAGTTTTTCGATCCGTGGAAGGGTTATTGGTCCGGTACGGTTGCGATATTAGTGTCCGGTAATCCAGAACCCATTATTTTTCCTCACCACCAAGATTGGTGATGTGTACGGGTTATGGGACAACCATCTCCATCTCTTGTAGATGTCTCTTACTATCTTCATCCCCCTGGTGGAATCTCCGTTACCCCTGCTCGGAATGGTAGATGACACCATACCATCTTGGGCCGATACCTTGCAGCACTCTTCTAATAGCATTGGTGGATCGGTTAGAGCAGACAGGGGTAGTTCCCAGGCATCTTGTAAGTAGGCTCTGATTACCCGCCCGCACAACCTCTGTGTTAGTTCCAATATGAGCGGAGAAATTGGGTGATCCCGAGGCTCAGGGCATACTAGCGCTTCCACATCCATTGTGTGGGATTTGCCAGGGTTTAGTTGGAGTATTTCTAGGCCGAACATGTACCATGGCATCCATGGGGTGTACTCCTCACGGCTGAGGCCCCACATCTTCAACTTGTTGGCCGACTGCAAGGGCAGATGCTTAAGATGAAGGTCATAGAAAAGTCCGGTTACCCAATGGTCACCTGGGACCCTGTGTCAGCCAGGCCGAGGCGTTATACGCCGTCCACCGAGGACACGGATGATAGCAGCCGATCCTACGCGATGGATGCGTAGTCCGATGATGAGGTTGTCGTGGGTGTGGGTTAGTGTACCCTCTGCGGGTGGGGAGGTTGTTTGGCGGTCTGAACACCTTGCGGGGGGGAGGTTGTTTCGGCAGTCTGAACATTGCAAATCATGGCCTTGGGATGGAACGTTTCTAGTGGGAGAATTTTTTTTCTCAGATGCGCATCAGCAGATCCACAATTCTAGGGCCGCCGTTACTTGCGGCCTATGATCCTGGCGTTGGCCAGACCCGGGGAATTTCTCACAAAGTTGTGGATGGCAATTATAGATGCAAGACGGGAGACCCCCCCCCCCCCACTACTGCGACAATGTGCACGAAGGCAGTGGATTTAAAGCCCATTTATGGACCTCTTGCTGGGAGAGCACGACACGGTGGTCATGTGGTTTTGATCATTTATCTGTGAATTGGGCACCCCAGGTCTGAGAATCTCAGCAGCGCCTCCAATTGTACGCATTGTTCCCCCACCCAGGGGAAAATAGGGCCAGCTTCGGATTTGTGTGGGTGCGTTACCTGCGGCTCAGAGGAGGCCTGAGCCTCCGTGCTGGGGAACATGGAGTGAGCACGGTCCGTATCGTGACAGCGCCTCCACATGGATGGGATCCTTACTAGGTTGGATAACCCCGCCACAGGACCAAAGTAATAGTATACACACACGTTGATAGAAACAGTTTACTATAGACAACGAATAGCATAACAATACCCACACACTAATGTAGGCCACGCACGGCCGTATCACCACAGTGCCCACCAACTCAGCACCACACACCCGGATGGAATGTCCCCCCAAATACTGGAGGTGTTCCTGGGCACCTAACCTCCCCGGTGTCAACAAGAACTAATCCACCCCAAAGTGCGACGCGTGACACGGCCCACAGAAGAAAGTGTGTATAGTTGGTGCACTTGGTGAGATGACGGTACCTGCCGGGGTGCTCAACAACCAGTAGCGCTTATTGGTAGGGTGATGATCTGGTTCCATATCACCACGTGCCTGTCGCAGCCACGTTCCTGGCTATTCCCCTCACGTGGCTACGGGGGCAAGTGTCTAGATTCATGGGCCTGTCCCGGCAGCAACCACAAGCTGAGGAGGAGTTGGGGTAGGGGGGACTGACCCAGTGCTGGTGCCACACACACACACAACCTACCATGACCGTGTCCCAGCTCCCTCCGACTGACGTGTCTCCCAACGCATGAAATGCATCCCTCTTGTTGCAGGGGATTCTGGCAGCCCTATTGGCGGTTGTGCCCTGTGATGTCCGTTCCTGAGGCTCAAGGGGACATGTAGTCCACGTCTATGAGCCTTTCCCTATTGGTCTCCGGTTTGCGCTTTCCTGTGCATGCGCGAGGCGCCTCCATCAGCCGCCAAACTCAGGGCCTATCTGCGCATGCGCAAAATGGCAGTCCATGCAATTGTAGCCTCCGTGGGAACTCTGCTACTCCTGATCAGAGGCTCCGGAACACCGGCACTGCTCAGGTCCCTCCCCGCAATCACGATGCGCGGCACACCTGCCGCTGACACCCGCGCGCCACCCGCAACAGCCGGACGCAACCCGCCGAGCAGAGAGACCTGGCCACACACCCATTTACATTGGGATGCACATTGATACCCCTGACATCCAAAAACCTATGCCAAACTAGGGTGGCTTTACAGGAACAAATCCTCCCTAAGGCCGCGCTTATAGTGCCGGCGCGGCGCAACAGCGAACGTCGCCCGAAAACAAATACATTGCCGCCGCCGCGTGCGCTTATAGTGCACACGCCGGACAACAAGGACGGAGCGCAAACCTGAAGCCGGCCCAAAATGTGATTTTTCAGGGGCCCATCGCGTCACGTGAAGGCCTTGAACAAATCAATTGCGGAATCCCGCGACGCCGAAACAACATAACTTTCGCCGGGGGACGGGTGACGTCAACCCGTTGTGTCGCCATCGATGGCACTATAGGCACAGCCTAGCCTGCGGGTCAGAAAGCGTGTCGCACACAGGCAGATGCTAATGCCAATTATTGACTATGGAGACATCAGTATTGGCTCGGCTCCTCAAACCCACCTAGCAAACTTGACACCCTCTACAATTCAATTTGTCGTTTTATTCTCCAATGCAACACAACAACACCACTCACCTGCGAAAGCTCAAAGAAAAGAATAGATTGGTCCTCACCGAGTCTAGCGCAAAGTTCCCCTTTCCTTGAACCAGGGGGCTGCGAGGAGAGCCCCCCCTCCCCTCGTTACCGGGTACCCATAAACACACAACAAGTAACGGCGGAGCTCGGTATGGAGGTACAAACGGCCTCGGCTTGTTTATTAAACTTTTTGCGTAACTGCCAGAGCGCCGCTAATAGGTGAAGGGTCAGACCGGTACCTGACCCGCTGACCCCGTAACAATCTCACAGCCGGGCCCACGTCACCCGGCCGTTGTCACGAGCGGGCTTCCAGAAGTAACATTCAGAGGGGACCCGCCCACTCGCCATAGATTATTAGGGTCCGGCTCAGCAGTCCTGGGTTTATATACCATACTAATAGATTATAAGGTCAGGCTCAGCCAGTTCTGGGTTTCTACATCCAATAGATTATTAGGGTCAGGTTCAGCCAGTCCGGGTTCTATTATCCCATTACTAATAGATTTATTAGGGTCAGGACTCAGCCAGTCCTGGGTTTATATCCCATACTAATTAGATTATTAGGGTAGGCTCAGCCAGTCTGGTGTTATATCCATACTAATTAGATTAGGGTCAGGCTCAGACAGTCCTGGCTTTATATCCCATACAATAGTGATTAGGGTCGGCCATCAGTCCTGGGTTATATCATACTAAATTAATTAGGGTTAAGGCTCAGCCCAGTCCTGGGTTATATCCCATACTAATTAGATTAGGGTAAGGCTCAGCCAGTCCTGGGTTTATATCCCATCCATAGATTATAGGGTCAGGTCAGCCAGTCCTGGGTTATATCCATCATATAATTAGATTAGGGTCAGGCTCAGCCAGTCCTGGGTTTATACCCATACTAATTAGATTTAGGGGTCAGGCTCAGGACAGTCTGGGTTTATTCCCATACAATTAGATTAGTAGGTCAGGTCAGACAGTCCTGGGTTTATTCCCATATAATTAGATTATTAGGGTCAGCTCAGCCAGTCCTGGGTTTATATCCACATCGTTTAGGAGTCTGAAGATCTCCTAGCCTGTTATTTCTGTCTCGGGTATCGTAATATCAGGCCCAGCACCATGCTGTGGTGCGATTAGCACACCCTGCCCTTTACAGCTGTGCATCAGGCGCACACCTCTGCCAACCTTACCTGGGCCACGCAGCACACCTCTGGCCCCTTTACCTGTGCACAGGCAGCACACTCTGGCCCTTACCTGTCCGGCACAACCTTGCCCTTACTGTGCACAGTAGCACACCTTTGCCCCTTACCTGTGACCCACCTCGGCCCAACGTGCCACGTGCCCCTGCCCCTTACCGGTGCGCAGGCGGCACCTCTGGCCCTTTATCGTGTGCAGAACGAACACCTCTGCCCTTTACCTGTGCGCAGGAAGCACACCTCTGCCCCTTACCTGTGCACAGGCATGCACACCTCTGGCCCCTTACCTGTGCACAGTTGCACACCTCTGCTCTTTACCTGTGTGCTGATAGCACACCTCTGCCCAGTTAACCTTGTGCGCACGTAGCACACCTCTGCCTATTTACATGTGCGCACGTAGCACCACCTCTGGCTAGTTACCTGTGCGCACGTAGCACACCTCTCCCTTTACCTGTCGTATGTAGCCACCCTCATGTGCCCACCCTTATGCCTAGGGCGCACCGCACACCTCTGCCAACATTTACCTCTGGCGAACGCAGCACACGCTGGCCCCTTAACCTGTGCGCAGGCAGCTGGCACCTCATGTCCTTTAACCTGTGAGCACGTAGCACTCCTTGCACCATTTACCTGTGCGCACAGTAGCCACACCTTGCCCCTTTACCTGTGCGCCGACAGAGCACCTCTGGCTCTTACCTGTGCGCACGTAGCACAACCTCTGCCCCTTTACATGTGCGCCACGTTAGCACACCTCTGCCCCTTTCCCTGTGCGCACGTAGCACACCTATGCCCCCTTTACCTGTGGACACGTAGCACACCTCTGCCCCCTGTACCTGTGACGCACGTAGCACACCTCGCACCCGTTGACCTGTGCGCATGTAGCACACCTCTGCCCCTTTAAACTGGTGCAACACGTGATTCACTACCTCTGCCCCTTTACCTGTGAGCACTAGCGCATACACTCTCTTGCCCCTTTACCTAGAGTGAGCATGTAGCCACACCCTGCCCCTTTACCAGGTGCGCACGTAGCACACCTTGCCCCTTTACTGTGCAGCAGCGTAGCACACACCTCTGCCCCTTTACTGTGTGTGGCAGGCGCACTCTCTGCCCCTTACCGTGCGAGGCGGCCACCTCTGCCCTTTACCTGTGCGCAGTAGCACAACTCTGCCCCTTTACCTGTGAGCACGTAGCACAACCTCTGACCCTTTCACTGTGCGAGGCAGCAACACCTTGCCCCTTTACCAGTGTCGCAGGCAGCACACCTCTGCCCCTTACCGTGCGCAGGCGGCCACACTCTGCCCCTTTACCTGTTGCACTAATGTGGCAGCACACTTCTCGCCACCCGTTACAGTGCGAGGCAGCACTGCACCTCTGCCCCTTTTACCTGTGCGCAGGCGGCACACCTCTGCCCCTTTACCTGTGCAAGGCAGCCACACCTCTGGCCCCTTTACCAGTGCGCAGGCAGCACACCTCTGCCCCTTAATGTGCGCAGGCGGCACAACCTCTGCCCCTTTACCTGTGCACCGGCAGCCACCACCTACCTGCCCCTTTACCTGTGCGCAGTAGCACACTCTGCCCCTTACCTTGGCAGGAGCACACTCATCCCCTTACCTGTGCAGTTAGCACACACTCTGCCCTGACCTTGGCAGGGCAGCACACCTTGCCCCTTTAACCTGTGCTGACGGCAGCACACCTCTGCCCCTTTACACTGTGCGCAGCGAGCACCACCTCTGCCCCTTTACCTGTGCAGCAAGGCAGGCACACCTCTGCCCCTTACCTGTGGCAGGTAGCAACACTTCTGCCCTTTTCCAGTGGCAGGCAGCACACCTCTGCCCCTTTACAGTGCGAGGCAGCACACCTACTGACCTTTACCTGATGCGCGGCGGCACCCCCTGCCCCTTTACGCTGCAAGGTAGCACACTCCAGTGAGATGCTGCCGGATAGGGACCGGGGTTGTCAGCACCTGACAGCTGTGCTACCGCCTCCTGTCTCACTGACATGCAGAGCTTCAGAATCAGGAAGTGTCCTCAGCCTCCTTCCCGGCCTTCTCCCGCTTTCTCCCCTATTTACTTTCACATCCAGCTTCTGCTTTTTATTTCGCAGCTCCCAGTGACCTGCGTCCGTCTCCAGACCCCCTGTCCATCTCCAGCCCCTGCGTCCATCTCCAGACCCCCTGCCGTCCATCTCCAGACCCCCTGCGTCCATTCCAGACCCCCTGCGTCTCTCCAGACCCCTGCGTCCATCTCCAGACCCTGCCCATCTCCAGCCCCCTGCCTTCCCATCTCCAGACCCCCTGACGCCATCTGCCAGACCCCCTGCCCATCTCCAGACCCCCCCCTGCGTCCATCTCCAGACCCTCATTCACCTCCAGAACCCTCCATCTCCAGACCCTGCCCTGCATAACACAGGGGGAGCGTTGGCAGAGAGAACCTTCTCCTCCTGCCAGGGTTTGTGATGATCTGACGCCCGTGTCCCTTGGTGCTTCATGACGCTGGGACGAGGATTTTAGGGGGGCGACGACCCTCAGGCCGTCTGCACTGTGCCCTCCTGCAGCCACCCGGGAGACACTGCTTTGTTGTTTACCGATACAGGGAGAACCTCCTGTGCTATTAGAGCACCGAACTGCAAAGTCTGCGGGACATGGATATGAGATTATTTACCTTGCCCCCGGGTCTATGTCTTAATAAACCCCAAAGAAGGAGGAACAGTAGATCTGAATCCCAGACCCACTCCCCTTTGGACATGCCCCCCTCCCCGCTGGGTACTGCCCCCCCCCCCCCCCCCCCCCCTTTTTCCCCTCTTGGTAATCCTAATTGCTTTTTGATCGGTTCCCCGTTTTAACCTTAATCACCTATGCGGGAGGCTGATCGACAGACGACCACTCTGTCAGTTGAAGGGACTCCTTCACGTTCCCCCTCCGCCCACCCACCCTCCTGAGACCCCCACCCTCCTACGCCCCCCACCCTCCTGCGCCCCCACCCTCCGCTTCCGCGCCGGTAGTAGTGACCTGTGCTTCTAGTATTCATTGTGGTTCTGAAGTGTTCCCACCCTGCTCGCGGTGGAAGGATTGTAAGATCATGGGTCAAGGGGAGTTCAGAGGATGTGAGGTATGTTGGGGAGGAACGGTTCTAGTGGACTGCAAGCAGTTGTGCGGGGGAGGTTCATGGGGGGTGGAATGGAATATGGATTGGATTGGATGAGAAATTAATGAATGGAAGTGGAATTGGAATAATTTATCTACAGACCCCTAGCAGAAAAAGTGTTGTACAAAATTAGGGAAGACACAGGTAACGGTAGATAAGCCCTGAAATTAAGTGAGTGCGTTTCGGGAGACAAGGGCGAAGTTGTGAAAAAGACGAATTATGTCTCGCCGGAGGCCTTGGGTGGGTGCTTTGTAGTTCTTTGTGAAGATCTGTTGGGTCGTAAGGAGTTAAATGTTTAACGTTTATGACACTGCACAGGCTGCTTGATTATATAACAACAACATGTGGAGACAAAGAAGGATACGACAAGATGAAACGAAACATTACACTAGTTAACCAGGTGGCGGCACTCCAAGTCCTCAGGGGCCACACACAGGTCCGGTTTTTTCAGGATGATTATCCCTGCTTCACACAGGGAGGCTCAGCCTTGACCCTGCACATGAGTGAAGCCACCTGTGCTGAAGATGGGGTGGTGGGACGGGGACTGATTGAGAGCAATCTGTGCTGGAATGCTGGGCTGATTGAGGGCCACCTGTGCTTGAAAGCAGGGATATATCCTGAAAGACCTGTGTGTGGGGCCCATACCTGAGGACCGGGAGTTGGCTGCTCCTGCAGGAAACCAGAGGAAGGAACCCATTTCCGGAGTCCGTGTTGTTTATCAGAAATGTTTTCATGTGTGTGATTATCGGCAGGGACTCCAGGGAGGGGTTAGGGTGGGGGGAAAGGTTGAGAGGGGGGGAAGGGGGGGGAGGGGTGGTGGGGGTGAGGTGGAAAGGACAGTAAGTACCTTGTTTTTTTTTTTATTTTTTAAAGGACCGCTTACCAATTTGAGGCAAAGCCAGGCTCGGTATTTTATTATAGGTGGAACGGCAGCAGGACAGCAGGATCAGGAAAGATTATAATCAGCAGGTAAAAACAGGCTTGTCAGACTAATATACTGACCCTAATAATACGCAAACCTTAGGCACACCTAATTACATGACCTATAACGCCAGCCTCCAAGCCTAATATTACTGAACCTAATACGCCAGCTAATATACTGACCCTAATACGGCCAGCTCTAACCCAGCCTAATATACGACCCTAATACGCCAAAACGGCCTAATATATGACCCTAATAACGCCACAGCCTACCTAAATGTATATGACCTATACGCGCCAACCGAAGTATACTGACAATTTAATACGGCCAGCCTACCTATATACTGACCCAATACGCCAGCCTAATATATGACCCTAATCATTACGCCAACCTACAAACCTAATAACTGACCCTAATACGCCAGCCCGCTAATTTACATGACCCTAATACGCAAGCCCTATATAATGACCCTAATACGCAAGCCTAATATTACTGACCCTTAATACGCCCAGACTACCTAATTACTGGACCCTAATACGCCCCAACTAAAGTACTGACCCTAATACGCCACAGCCTAATATAATGACCCTAATACGCCCAGCTAAGTTATATGACCCTAATACAGCCAGCCTAATAGAAGGACCCTAATACGCCAAGCTCCTAATACTGACCCTTAATACGCCACGCCAACCTATATACTGACCCTAAGACGCCAGCCTAAGATACTGACCCTAGACGCCAAACCTAATATACTGAACCCTATACGCCCCGCTTACTATACGACACTAATACGCCAGCCTCCTACCTAAGATCTGACCTCTAATACGCCAGCTAATATACGACCCTACTAATACGCCAGCCTAATATACTGACCCTTAATACGCCAGCCTTAATATCCTCATTATACTGACCCTTAATACTGCCCCAGCCTAATATCGACCCTAAATACGCCAACCTAATATACTGACCCTACCCTAATACGCCCAGCCTAATATACTGACCCTTAATACGCCAGCAATATACCTGACCCTAATAAGCCAGCCTCCTAATATACTAATGCACCAGCATTGACCATAAGACGGCCAAGCCCTAATATCCCAACCTAATACGCCAGCCTAATATACTGACCCTAATACGCCCAACCTAACTACTGACCTAAACGCAGCCTAATTATTACTGACCTTAATACGCCAGCCTAATATGTCTTACGACCCTAATACGCCAGCCGAAATATTACTGACACTAATACGCCAGCCTATATACTGACCCTAAATACGCCAGCCTAATAACTGACCCTAAACGCCAGCCAATATACGACCCTAATACGCCCCAACCTCATATACTGACCCTAATACGCCAACCTCATATACTGACCTCTAGATACGCCAGCTAATATTACTGACCCCTAATACGCCAGCCTAAATACTGACCCTAAATACGCCAGCCTAATATACTGCCTAATACGCCAGCCTAATATACTGACCCTAATACGCCAGCCTAATATACTGACCTAATACGCCAGCCTAATATCACTGGACCCTAATACGCTAGGCCCTAATCTAATGACCCTATACGCCAAGCCTAATATACTGACCCTAATCGCCAAGCCTAATATACTGACCCTAATTACGCCAGCCTAATATTATGACCCTAATACGCCAGCCTAAGACTGACTTATACGCCAGCATATCTACTGACCCCCCCCCCTAATACAGCCAGCCTAATATACTAATGCACCCAGATTACCCCTAATACGCCAGCTATATACCAACCCTATACGCCAGCCGAATATACTGACCCTTAATACGCCAGCCTAATATAATCGACCCTATACGCCAGCCTCAAGATAACTAATGCCCCAGCCGACCCTAATAAGCCAGCCTCAGCCTAATATACCAACCCTAATACGCCAGACCTAAGCTACCACCCGAATACGCAAGCCAATATTACTGACCCTAATACGCCAGCCTAATATACTAATGCACCAGACTTACCTAATCGCCAGACTAAAGATACCAAACCTAAGACGCCAGCTAATATACTGACCCTAATACGCCAGCCTCAATTATGCTAAGCACCGCCTTACCCTAATACGCCGCCTAAATAATGACCCTAATACAGCCGCTCAACCCCAACCCAAATATACCAACCCAATAACCAGCCTAATACTAATGCACCAGCCTTACCCTAAACCATAATACGCCAACCTTAATATACTAAAATTACACCAGACTAACCCAAACCCAGTATACCAACCCTAACCTGACTATGACCACCAGCCTTACCCCAACCCGATATGCCAGCCTTACCCCAACCCGAATATGCCCAGCCTTACCCAACCGAATAGGCCAGCCTTACCCCAACCCGGAATAGACCAGCCTAAACCCAACCTGGAATATGCCAGCCTGACCCCAACCTGAATGATGCCAGGCCTTACCCCCAACCTGAATATGCCAGCCTACCCCAACATGAATATGACCAGCCTTCCCCAACCCGGAATATGCCAGCCTTACCCCCAACTGCATATGCCAGCCTACCCCAATCCTGCAGATGCCAGCCTTACCCCAACCTGCATATCGCACCAAGCCTTACCCCAACACTGAAATATGCCAGCCGTACCCGAATATGCCAACCCTACCGAACTATGCCCCCTTACCCAACCTGAATACGGCCAGCTTACACTAACTCCACTACGCCAGATTTACCCTAACCCCATACGCCAGCATTACACTAACGCCAATACAGCCAGCTTTACCCTCACCCAAGACGCAAGCCTTGCCCTAACCCAATACGCAGCTTGCCCTAACCCCAATACGCCAGCCTTGCCCTAACCCCATACGCCAGCCGTGCCATAACCCAATACGCCAGCCTTTGCCCTAACCCCAATGACGCCAGCCTTTGGCCCAGTTAGGGTGGGGGTGTGTCTGCCTTTGGCGCTTTGCGGGTGGAGTTAGGCGGCCCCTTTGCGCTTGCGCGGATTCCGGCGGCCCCTTGTGGCGCTTGCGCGGAGTCGCAGGGCCCCTTTGGCGCTTGAGCGGATTCCGGCGGACCCTTTGGCGCTTGCGCGGATTCGGCGGCCCCTTTGGCGCTTGGCGGAGGTCGGGCGAGGCCCCTTTGGCGCTTTGCGCGGATTCCGGCGGCACCTTTGGCGCTTGCGAGGAGTACGGCGGCCTTTGGCGCTTGCACACGCCATCACCAGGCCATGACTAACTGCCGTCACGCATTGTCATTACAAGCAACGAGGATTTTTCCTATTCCATAAATCTGTAGGTGGCCACCAAAGGGTGTGTGTGTGTGTGGTGTGTTGTGTGTGTGTGTGCGTGTGGGTGTGTGTGTGTGTGTGTTGTGTGTGTGTGTGTGTGTGTGTGTGTGTGTTGTGTGTGTGTGTGTGTGTGTGTGTTCTGTGTCTATTATAACCGTTCGAATGAAAAGATGTTTTGAATACTGTATATTCAGGGAGTGTGGCAGCCCGATTATTGCGAGCGAGCTCTTTTAGAAAGGTTTGTACAATATTCCAAATACAGAAAGGAGAGCCGGTGTGACGGGAAGTGTATAGGATGGGTGTGGAAGGGGGAGTGTAGGGAGGTGTGTGCCGGGCAGTTAGGAGGTGTGTTGACGGGAAGTGTAGGTAGGTGTGTGACGAGGAAGTGTAGGATGGCTGTGTGACGGAAGTGTAGGATGGGTCTGTGCGGGAAGTTGTAGGTAGTGTGCCGGTGACGGGAAGTGTAGGAGGGATGGGTGGGTGACGGGACCGTGTAGGAGGGTGTGTGACGGGAAGGTGGATGGTGCTGTGACGGGAAAAGTGTAGGATGGTGGTGGACGGGAAGTGTAGGATGTTCGTGTGACGGGGAAGTGTAGGATGGTGGGTGACGGGAAAGTGTAGGTAGGTGTGTGTGACGGGAAAGGTTGGGTTTAAATGGTAGGGGTGACGGGAAGTGTAGGTAGGTGTGATGACGGGGAGTGTAGGTAGTGGTTGTGACGGGAAGTGTAGGTAGGTGGTCGGGAAGTGTAGGTAGGTGTGTGAGGGAGTGTAGGGAGGTGTTGTGACGGGAAGTTGAGGTAGGTGTGTGTGACGGGAAGTGAGGTAGGTGTGTGTGAGGGAAGTGTAGGATGGTGTGGACGGGAAGTGTAGTAGGGTGTGGACGGGAAGTGTAGGTGGTAGGTGTTTGGACGGGAAGTGTAGGATGGGGTGTGCGGAAGTGTAGGTAGGTGTGTGACGGGAAGGTAGTTAGTGTGTGACGGAGTGTAGGATGGTGTTTAGGGACGGGCAAAGTGTAGGTAGGTGTGTGACGGGATGCGTGTAGGATGGTGCTGTGACGGGAATTGTAGGATGGTGTGATGACGGAAGTTTTAGGGTAGGTGTGTGATGACAAAGGGAGTATGGGGACTTAACAACCACACTGTATATTGTGATATGACTGTGCTTTCCTCGCTGTCACTGCTAGGATCAGTGAGGGTAGGGCGTAGTAAGTGACGTTCCACGCGCTGTGTGTCGGGGGGCGCGCGTTTGTCGGGGGGGGCGCTGTTTTGCGGGGGGCGAGGTTTGTCGGGGTGGGGCGCTGGTGTGTGTAGGAGGGGACGCGCTGGTGTCGGATAGGGGGCGCGCTGTGTGGGGGCGCTGTTTGTCGGGGGGGGGACGGCCATGGCGCTGTGGTCGGGAGGGGGCGCGCTGGGTGTCGGGGGGGCGGCTGTGTGGGCTTAGTGTCGGGCTGTTATAAGCATTCAGGAGTCAGTGGGGAGATTCCATAACAGAGAAGGTTTTTAGAAGTGTCTGGTTCAAAACTAGAAGGATCTTGATGCACCGATTGTAGATAAAAATGTGAGTAACACGTTAGTTAAGATTTAGAGATTTGGTTTTGGTTATAACCACTAAATAAGATCAGAATTAAACGGACTGAAAATAAACAACGCCAAATAAGAGGGACCACAATAATGATGGGATATCACATGACCCCCGACACACACATAGCTCGAAAAAGACCCCCTAAGTGTAAGAAACCCCGTATAGATAGAGTAGTCTGTGGCATTAAAACGATGAAGGCAGCTTTCAGGATGCTGTACATGCGCGCAAAGCGTTGCTGGGTGCCTGGGGAACACGACAGCTGTATGGCACGCGTTTGCTGGGTTTGCCGGGATACACGCACAGCTGTATTGCACGCGTGCTGGGCGCCGGGAACCCGCACAGCTGTATTGCACGCGTGCTGGGTTGCGGGAACACGCAAAGCTGATTGCACGGTGGCTGGGCGACGGGAACACGCACCAGAGTATGAACGCGTGCTGGGCGCCGGGAACACGAACAAGAGGTGGTTATTGACGCGTGTGGGCGCCGGGACACGCGCAAAAGCTGTTATTATTGCACCAGCGTGCTGGGTGCCGGGAAAAAGAACAGCTGTATTGCACGCGTGCTGGCGACGGGAACACGCACAGTGCTATTTGACGTGCTGGGTGCCGGGAACCACGACCACAGCTGTAATTGCACGCGTGGCTGGGCGCCGGGAACACGCAAAGATGTTATTGCACTGAGTGCTGGGTGACGGAACAGCACAGCGGTATTGCACGCGTTGCTGGGCGCCGGGAAAACACGCAAAGCCTGTATGCACGCGTGCTGGGTGCCGGGAACACGGCACAGCTGTATTGCACGCGTGCTGGGGCCGGGAAACACGCACAGCTGATTGCAAGCGTGCTGGGCGCCGGGAACACGCACAGCTGTATTGCACGCGTTGCTGGGTGCCGGGAACGCACAGCGTAGTGCCCGCGTGCTGGGTGGCCGGGGAACACGCACCTAGCTGTATTGCACGCGTGTGGGTGCATGGGAACACGCAAAGCTGTATTGCAGCGTGCGGGGTGCCGGGAACACGCACAGCTGTATTGCACGCGTGCTGGGGTGCCGGGAACACGCAAAGCTGTATGCAAGAGGTGCTGGGTGCCGGGACACGCACAGTGTATTGCACGCGTGCTGGGGCGACGGAACACGCAAAGCTGTAGTTGCCGCGTGCTGGGGGGCCCGGGGGGGGCCCGGGAACACCGCAAAGCTGTATTGCACGCGTGCTGAGGTGACGGGACACACGCACAGCGGTATTGCAGCGTTGCTGGGGCGCCGGGTAACACGCAAAAGCTGGATTGCAGCGTGCTGGGGCGCCGGGAACACGCAAAGCTGTATTGCACGCGTGGGGTTTGTTGCCGGGAACACCAAAGCGTATTGACGCGTGATGGGCGCCCGGGAACACGCCACAGCGTATTGCACGCGTGCTGCGGCGCCGGGAACACGCACCAGCTGTATGCACGCGGATGGGTTGCCGGGACCACGCACAGCGCTATTGCCACGCGTGCGGGGTGCCGGGAACACGCACAGCTGGTATTGTATTGCCACGAGTGCTGGGCGCCGTGAACACGCACAGCTGTATTGAAAGCGGCTGGGTGCCGGAGGGAACAGCACAGCTGTATGGCCACGCGGGCTGGCGCCGGGATTAACACGCAAAGCTGTTGAACGCGTGCTGGGTGCCTGGGAAAACGCAGCGTATTGCACGCGTGCTGGGCGCCGGTGAAACACGCAAAGCGTTATTGCACGCGTGCTGGGGCCGGGAACACGGCACAGCTGTTATTGCACGTCGTGCGGGCCGCCGGGAAAACACGCACAGCTGTATTGCAAGCGTGATGGGCGCAGGGAACGACGCACAGCGGGGATTGCCGCGTGCCGGTGCCGGACCACGCACAGCTGTATTGCACGCTGCTGGGCGCAGGAACACGCACAGCTGTATGCACGCGTTGCTTGTGCAGGAACACGCAACAGCTGTATGCACGCGTGCTGGGCGCGGAACACGCACAGCTGTATTGCACGCGTGCTGCGGTGCCGGGAACCACGCACAGCTGATTGCACGCGTGCTGGGGCCGGGAACCGCTCACAGCTGTATTGAACGCGTGTTGCTGGGCGCCGGGAACCGCAAGCTGTATTGCACGCGTGCTGGGCCGCCGGGGAAGGGAACACGCACAGCGGTATTGAACGCGTTGCTGCTGGGTGACGGGAGATACACGCAAAGCTGTATTGCACGCGTGCTGGGCGCGGGAACACGCACAGTGTATTGCACGAGTGCTGGGTGCCGGGAAAACGCCAGCTGTATTGCACGCGTGCGGGAGACGGGAACCGCCAGCTGTATTGCACGCGTGCTGGGCGCAGGGGGGAAAACGACACAGCTGTATGGCAAGAGTGTGGTCGCCGGAAACACGCACAGCTGTATTGCACTCGGGCTGGGTGCGGGAACACGCACAGCTGTATTGCAAGGTGATGGGAGCGGAAACACGCACAGCTGTATGGCCCGGTGCTGGGTGCCGGGAACACGACAAGATGTCATTGCAGCGTGCTGGGCGCCGGGAACACGCACAGATGTATTGCACTGCTTGCTGGGCGCCGGGAAAAAGAAAAAGCTGTTCTGCCCGCGTGCTGGAACGCGGGAACCGCACAGCTTTATTGCACGCGTGCTGGGGTGCCGGGAACGGAAAAAGCACCTACTGTATTGCACGCGTGGCTGCGACGGGAAACACGCAAAGCTGTATTGCCCGCGTGTGGGGCGCCGGGAAAACGCACAGCTGTTTATTGCACGCGTGCTGGGTGCGGGAACACGCACAGCTGTATTGGCACGCGGCTGGGCGCGGGAAGACGGCACAGCGTATTGGAAATGCGTGCTGGGCGACGGCGGGGGAAACGCACAGGCTGTATTGAACGCGTGTGGGCAAGCCGGGGAAACACGAACAGCTGTATGACGCGTGATGGGCGCCCGGGAACACGGCACAGCGGTATTGCAAGCGTGATGGGTGCCGGGAACAAGCAAACCAGCCTGTATTGCACGCTTTGGTGGGGGCAGGGAACACGCAAGATGTAATGAACGCGTGCTGGGTGCCGGGAACACGCAAAGCTGTATTGCAGCGGCTGGGTGCCGGGAACAGCACGATTGTATTGAGCGTGATGGGTGACGGGAACACGCACCGCTGTATTGCAGCGTGTGGGGGCGGAACAAGCACAGCTGTATTGAACGCGTGCTGCGGGCGCCGGGAACAGCAAAGGCTGATGGCACGAGTGCTGGGTGCCGGGGGGAACACGCAAGCGGTATGACAGCGTGCTGGGTGCGGAACAAGCACAGCTGTATTGCAAGCTGCTGGGAGCCGGGAACGACCCTCCCCCTTCCTTCCACCCCCTCTACCTGACGCCTCTTCTTTCACCCACTCTCCTACCTCCCACATGCTCTACACTCTCTCGCCCTCGCTCTATTGTACTATAGCTCTGCGTATACCACCTCCTCCAAGTGAATGCCGCAGTGTCTATGAGAAGTGACGGAGTTGAAAAGCCTCAGAGAGCCAAGGTCTTAGAGGGGCCAGGAATATCCCTGAGTACCAGATCCTGGTACACAGTATTTTGCAGTCACACTTGGTAGCCAAATCCCAGGCTGTCACCAGGGAAGAAGTGGGACCCAGTATGCTAAGCAGCTTAGGTGTCAAGTTAGCACACGCTCCGTGCAAACCAGGAAGCCACTTCTGCCCATGCTATGAACTAGGGATTGGGTGCAGATATTAAGTATAGGACCCTTAACATTATAAACATGCCTGCAGCCCCAGTCCCAGTGTGATTCATGATTTCTTCAAGCGTGGTTCAAGATCCCGTCCAAGTACAGCGGCAGCGGTTCTAGAACGCAAGGGGTTAAAACATCCTAACCAAGGATTTCCCCCCACTTCATGAATTCGTTAGCGCTGGGGATCTCAGAACGAACCCCAACGAACCAGAACGAACTTTGTACATTTGAAGGAAATATTGGGCAGGCAAGTTGCGCCCTAACTAAAAGGATTGTAACCCAGAGACTTTGTTTCTTCATCTTTCGTTCAATGGACAATTGATTTCGTTTCCCCATCCCAGTAAGTGTTTTATTGAGTGTATATTGTGAAGATTGTGTGTTTGTTTTAAAATGGGAGAGGGAATGGCTCAGTGAGTAAAAGACCCGGTGTCGGCTCCTTGTGACCTTGGGCAAGTCACTTTATCTCCCTGTGCCTCAGGCACCAAAAACATAGATTGTGAGCTCCACGGGGCAGGGACCTGTGCCTGCAAAATGTCTCTGTAAAGCGTTACGTATAACTAGCAGCGCTATACAAAAACATGCTATTATTATTATTATTATTAAAAGGAAATAAATTACAATTTATTTTACTCATCTTGTGTTCTCAGTCAAGAATCCCGGTATTAATGTGTAGATAAGACCGGGTCTACCGTGACAGGCTTATATTTACTGGTGGCAGCGGCGGGACGCTGACTGAGCCTATGGTATAATCTCCTGCGGGATTCTGTAACAGTGGGGAAACTCGTAGATTGCGAGCTCTCCAGACAAGTGGTAACTTACACACGCTTCATGAAAGATTTGCCCTGCCATTGCAAAAGGGCTGGAGGCCTATATTACTGGTTCCACGCACAGCAACGCACACTGCTGACTTCCCGGGAAGCTTTGGAACCACACCCTGGCACTGGTAATCCCGATCTGGTAGAACTCACAGGTTCGGGAAACTAATGAAATGATACACATGCAGTGTTTCAAATCCTTTGTCTCAGTTTATTTAGCATAAGATAAAAAGATTTATACAGAACAAAGAAAACATTGGTTAGAGGCGTAACTTAGGTTAGAGGCGAGCATGATTTAGGGGCAAGACATGTTAGTGGGGTGATGTAGGGGCGTATATATCCCAGGACAGGCACTGTCTGAAATACATAACATTCTCACTACCTACGTTATCTACAACCTTGGTTTCCATGGCAGCTATGTCGGGTGAGTCGGCTTCCCAAGGTACTTGCCGCCTACTACAGATTAAACAGTAAAAAGCTGACTACATGAGAAAATATATTTTAGCCAGCAATTGCAGACAAAATGGAGGATGTGACACAAATGCAGATTCTGGCCTTCTCTACAGTCCCTAACCCTTCACAAGAGCTCGAGATGTTTCCCTTATCCATTACCCCTGTGTTTAACAATGGCAAACAGAGAATAAACTCCAAGGACCAATGCTCCAAATACGTGCAGGTAAGTTCTATAATATCCACAGTCACTGTAACAATGAAGTAAGCGCTACCGTTCAGTTCCCTGAATAATTATAACATGAGGCGGGGAGTGGAACTGTGCATAGGAGACTGACCATCAGTCGGAGCTAAAAAAGTGGTATGGAGACATGTAAACAGTATTTCTATGTTCCCCACGTGGAACTGAATAGCTGGCAAACAATGACTAATCTCCGCCACTACCTTCACGCATCCTGGCGTCCCAAGCACAGCCAAACATCCCCGTAAAGAGTGAGTACTCACATCCTTGACTCGTCGAGTTCAATCCTCAAGCGCTGTATGCTGGGAGACCAATCAGGTACGCAGTAGAGCGTGCTCCAGCCCGAAATTCAAAAGAGAAAGAAGGTATTGCAATGGCGGTTCACAGCTCACCGTGGGGGTACGATCAAAATGTTTCCAAACGCAATTCGAAAAAAGGTTGTTTATTCAGTGCATGTAGAGACAATTCTGCCACAGAGTAACTCTGACGCGTTTCGTCCAACAAAGCAGTCGTTGCGGCTGCCGGACTTGTCACCCCTGGGCTCACAGCTCTCCTGACCACATGGGGAGAGGGGGCTATGGCGACAGAGCGTATCCAGATGCTGGCCTTAGCGATGAGAAAAGCCCCCCACTCTCGCCTTGTCAACGGGGAACAGGATATTCCCAAGGTGGACAATCACAGCTTCAGCAAGTTTGTAGATGGCACAAATGAAATAGACGCTTTTCTTAATGACTTTGAAACCCAGTGTGACTCCTACAAGGTCCCATGATAAAGCATGGTCATGAGATTACGTCCTTTGTTGTCCGGCAGTGCCAAACAAACTGTGCATGGATGCCAACGACTATGGGCATGTGAAAAACTTGTTGCTCGCTTGTACGCCCTCACCCCTGAAGCTTAGCGGGGCAAGTTCTGGGCAGGGGAAAGATACCCCCAGGAGTCCTGCGTAAACTATGAAGCCCGCCTGATGCTGTATGCCAAGCATTGGGTGGAGGGTAATGGGGTTAATCAGCTCCATACCTTACCGGACTTAATCGTGCAGGAGCAACTCTTGCAGCAGCTCCCCTCGCACGTGAAAGCATGGGTCTTTGATCAGAAACCTAAAACCCATGGAGAGGTTGCAAGGCTGGCAGACGAGTATGAGACCAGCAAGGCTTTGATGCATAAGGAAGCGGCTCCCAAAGATGTGGCCAGCCCGGCCAAGTGAGTCAAAACCACCCCTCAATGGACCCACAAGCCTGCAGCAGAAGGCGACGCACCCAAAGCTGCAGAGTTTAGACACGAGAGGCGGTGTTTTTCCTACAATAAGGTCGTTCATCTCAGGCCAGACTGTCCGGACCGGGACCGGTCCGGGGGACCCCATCAGGGGCAACGATCGCAAGCTGCGAGGCCGATCGCCCGTGTGCGACTGGCACACACAGAGGAGCCAAGCACAGCCGTGGAATCAACCCGCAGAGGGACGTCCACGGGAGAACCTGCACTTGCCACCTCGGGACCAGCAGAAGCATCTACGGAGGGTGACCATCGGGGACCGGCAAGCGGATGGCTTGCTGGACTCCAGTGCCACCATTACCCTGGTACACCCTGATATGGTGCGGCCAGAGGATTTGCTCCCGGGCACCGGGATGCAAATGAGCATGCCAGATGGAGGACTGCAGCCGCTCCAGGTTGCCCGGGTCTTTTTTGATTGGGGTGCTGGTCGTGGCATGAGGGATGTGGGGGTATTGCCTGGGTTAGATGCCGCAGTTTTGCTCGGCAATGACTTGGGGCATGTTACCTGTGTGTTCACATCAGAACTGGCTCCTGTTGCAGTAATTCCTAGGAGCCAGTAATCAGGGATCACCACAGAATTAACCCCTGTCCCCTTGCATTTTGGGACCAACAGTTCCAGCGGTCTCTGCGGAGACCAGACAGGTAATCCAGACTACTGAGTCGCAACCAGTGACTGACTTACTGTTTCCTTTACCTGTCCCTGTTTCCCCTGACTTAGAGACTAAGGGGGGGGGGGGGGGGGGGTAGTGTTAGGGACAGAGTTTAGGGATGCGGTGAAAGCTGACCCCAGCTTAGAAGGCATGAGACTGCGGGCGTCCGAGTCTCGGGAAAGCGGGGTGTCAGGCCACTTGCTGTGGCACCGCAGGCTCTGGAGTAGGGAGAAAAAATGTTGGGAGGGATGAGCCCCCCTCAACTTCACATGTGCTGCAGAGTATACAATCCAGGGATATGCAGTCCATATAATGATTGCAATACAATTCCGGACGACAAGGAGTTAAAAAGTAACACAAGCTCAGTCTCCTGACTTAACTCCTAGTGTGGGAGTAGCCTGGCGGAAGATGGAGGGCTGACCGAGGTGGTCTCTCAACCAACCACGGACCCCTCAGGCATGTAGATCCCGCATATGTGGCTGCTCACCTGGGGTGGCTTGAGAGATAATGTATATAATAAAGGAGTCACTTACTCCAATGTACTGCTCCATCCTGATCGGTGTGCTCCAAGCTGCTGTGGATGAACGTGCAAAAATCTCTCAGTGAAGAGAGTGAATCAGCGGGCACTGCTGGCAAAAATGATGAGGCTGGATTGCGCTAAGAAAAGCCTTTATTTAAACCATGGGCAAAAAACAGATTAAAAGAAGGGAGTTCCTCCTAAGCGCTCTAACGCGTTTCACCCCAATGGGGCTTTATCAAAGAGTACTGTTACTCCCTAAACATTGCCTTAAGTGGAGTCCCGAACCGGGTATGACATCACACCACTCTCCATATGGTCCAACCCCCACAGGTGAGTGAGAGGTAGCCCACGGTATCAGAGGATGTATACCAGTCTGGATCGGGTCACAAACTGCTAAACACATGCGCATTGGTTACCCAATACAAAGAACAAAAGGAAAAAAATAATAATGAATAAATAAATATGACACAAAACATATACAAAGGTATATATATTAGCCACATTCCAGGCTGTCACCAGGGAAGAAGTGGGACCCAGTATGCTAAGCAGCTTAGGTGTCAAGTTAGCCCATGCTCCGTGCAAACCAGGAAGCCACTTCTGCCCATGCTACGAACTAGGGATCGGGTGCAGGTGTTAAGTATAGGACCCGTAACCCTATAAAGATGCCTGCAGCCCAGTCCCAGTGTGATTCATGGTTGCTTCAAGTGTGGTTTAAGATCCCGTCCAAGTACAGCGGTTCCAGAACGCAAGGGGTTAAAACATCGTAACCGAGGATTTACCCTTACTTCAGGAATTCGTTAGCGCTGGGGATCTCAGAACGAACCCCAACGAACCAGAACGAACTTTGTACATTTGATGGAAATATCGGGCAGGCAAGTTGCGCCCTAACCAAAAGGATTGTAACCCAGAGACTTTGTTTCTTCATCTTTCGTTCAATGAACAATTGATTTCGTTTCCCCATCCCAGTAAGTGTTTTATTTAGTGTATATTGTGAAGATTGTGTGTTTGTCTTAAAAGGAAATAAATTACAATTTATTTTACTCATCTTGTGTGCTCAGTCAAGAATCCCGGTATTAATGTGTAGATAAGACCAGGTATACCGCGACACAGACGCTCCCTGATGACACGGGTGCGTCGACGTAACGCGTCGCGCTGACGTCAGGTGGGGCGGGCTCCAGGCAGTCATGGCCACTCCGTGCTAAACACTCTGTGTTAGCCGGTTGCCATGGTGACCCTTAAGTCAAAGCGGCGAGGAGTGAGATCCTAAAAAAGGTGAAGACAGTAAAGAGTAACTTTTGTTTGTCCTTATTTCACCTTTTAGTAGTTTTTCACTCTTTACTGTCTTCACCTTTAGGATATTGTGAGGGAGCCGGACGGTCGGAGCGAGGAGAGGGGAGTACCAGGGTATTTAAGGTTACCACGCCTCACTCTGGAGCCCTCACCTGGTGAAAGGTAGCGTTGTACTACCGAAATGCCGGATTACATTAAAGCTTTCTGAATAATAAGACTGTGTGCCGGCCTCCTGCTTTGCTGCCATATCCCTAAAACCAGGAAAACTGCCAGAGTTGTCCCAGTCTTCAAATTGGAGACAAAAACACTGTCTCAAACTACAGATGAATCTCTCTTCTCCCAGTACTATTCTGTCTGCAGGCCATGAGCTGCACTTCTTTATCTACTCACAGTCATGTAATTAGTATTCACTTGTTCACTATTTAGTTTGTTTGGTTTGTATTTGCACCCTGAATGTCTGGTTTTGCATTGTTTAGTAAGACGAGGGACTTTGTCTTATTTTGGGAGCTGCACCACTACCTCATCATTTTAATATCACTTTTATATCACATTGCATGTTGGTTAATTAATTTGCGCTTTTTTTTGTCTCACTCATATCCCCAGGACCTGGAAAACTGCCAGAGTTGTCCCAATCTTCAAAAGTGGGGACAAAAAAACCCACTGTCTCAAACTACTGGCCAATCGCTCTTCTCCCAATTCTATCCAAAGTCATGGGAAAATGTGTTCACTCCCAATTAAGCGATTACTACACCAAGACAAATTTCCCGAGCCAATTCCAATCTGGCTTTCGCCCCAAACACTCCACCGTAACTACCCTGCTAAAAGTTTGCAATGAGACCCAGTGTGGAATGGAACGGGGACAACTCACTGGTGCAGTATTCCTAGATTTTGCAAAGGCTTTTGACACAGTTGATCATGTTATCCTGCTTAACAAACTCCAGAGCTCTGGAATAGGGAAACATGCTTTAAACTGGTTTCAGTCCTACCTATCAGGAAGATCCAAACATGTGTCCATCTCAGGCTCTAACTCCAACCCGCGTGGCAGGATCGGTGGCGATTCCATCCGCGGATACTAAGTGTCCCACATAGGTCACAGACGTGCGACAGAATCGGCATTTGTCCAAGGACAGCTTCAGTCCTTCCTGGCCCAGCCGATCCAGCAGGCGTTCTTCATGCTCCCCCAAAAGTCTTACCGAAGACAATGATATCGTCCAGGTAGACCAAGCATTCCCGTGAATTCATGTCACTGATGGTTTTGTCCAGGGGACACACAAACGCTGTCTTTTCCTGGTCTGCTGCACTCATCGGTACCACCTAGATCTCAGGTCCAATACGCTGAACCATTGACTCCCGGTCAGCGCGTTGAGGAGTTTTTCGATCCGTGGAAGGGTATATTGGTCCGGTACGGTGCGATTATTTAGTGTCCGGTAATCCAGAACCCATTATTTTTCCTCACCACCAAGATTGGTGATGTGTACGGGTTATGGGACACCATCTCCATCTCTTGTAGAATGTCTCTTACTCTCTTCACTCCCCCTGGTGGAATCTCAGTTACCCCTGCTCGGAAGTTGTAGATGACACCATACCCATCTTGGGCCGATACCTTGCAGCACTCTTCTAATAGCATTAGGTGGATCGGTAGAGCAGACAGGGGTAGTTCCCCGGCATCTTGTAAGTAGGCTCTGATTACCGCCCGCACAACATCTGTGTTAGTTCCTAATATGAGCGGAGAACTTGGGTGATCCCGAGGCTCAGGGCATACTAGCGCTTCCACATCCATTGTGTGGGACTTGCCAGGGTTTAGTTGGAGTATTTCTAGCCGAACCTGTACCATGGCATCAATGGGGTACTCCTCACGGCTGAGGCCCCACATCTTCATCTTGTTGGCCGACTGCAAGGGCAGATGCTTAAGATGAAGGTCATAGAAAGTCCGGTTCACAATGGTCACCTGGGACCCTGTGTCCAGCAAGGCCGAGGCGTATACGCCGTCCACGAGGACACGGATGATAGCAGCCGATCCTACGCGATGGTAAGCGTCCGATGATGAGGTGTCGTCGGGTGTTGGGGTTAGTGTACCCTCTGCGGGTGGGGAGGTTGTTTTGGCGGTCTGAACACCCTCTGCGGGTGGGGAGTTTGTTTCGTCAGTCTGAACATTGCAAATTATGGACTTGGGATGGAACGTTCTAGTGGGAGAATTTTTTTTCTCAAGATGCGCATCAGCAGATCCACAATCCTATGGGCCGCGTTACTTGCGGCCTATGATCCTGGCGTTGGCCAGACCCGGGGAATTTCTCACAAAGTTGTGGATGGCAATTATAGATGCAAGACGGGAGACCCCCCCCCCCCTACTGCGACCATGTGTCACGAAGGCACGTGGTATTCTAACGCCCATTTATGGACCTCTTGCTGGGAGAGCACGAACACGGTGGTCATGTTGGGTTTTGATCATTTATCTGCTGAATTGGGCACCCCAGGTCTGAGAATCTCAGCAGCGCCTCCAATTGTAGCGCATTTTCCCCCACCCCAGGGAAAATAGGGCAGCTTCGATTTGTGTGGTGCGTTACCTGCGGCTCAGAGGAGGCCTGAGCCTCCGCTGCTGGGAACCTGGAGTGAGCACGGTCCGTATGGTGACAGCGCCTCCACATGGATGGGATCCTTACTAGGTGGGATAACCCCGCCACAGGACCAAAGTAATAGTATACACACACGTTGATAGATAACAGTTTACTATAGACAACGAATAGCATAACAATACCCACACACTAATGTAGGCCACGCACGGCCGTATCACCACAGTGCCCACCAACTCAGCACCCACACCCGGATGGAATGTCCCCCAAAATACTGGAGGTGTTCCTGGGCACCTAACCTCCCCGGTGTCCACAAGAACTAATCCACCCCAAAAGTGCGTGACAGCGCTGCCCACAGAAGAAGTGTGTATAGTTGGTGCACTTGGTGAGATGACGGTACCTGCCGGGTGCTCAACAACCAGTAGCGCTATATTGGTAGGGTGATGATCTGGTCCCATATCACCACGTGCCATGTCGCAGCCACGTCCTGGCTATTCCCCTCACGCTGGTGCTACGGGGGCAGTGTCCCTATCTCATGGGCCTGTCCCTGCAGCAACCACAAGCTGAGGGGAGTTGGGGCCTAGGGGGGGACTCTGACCCAGTGCTGGTGCCACACACACACACAACCTACCATGACCGTGTCCCAGCTCCCTCCGACTGACGTGTCTCCCAACGCATGAAATGCATCCCTCTTGTTGCAGGGGATTCTGGCAGCCCTATTGGCTGTTGTGCCCCCTGTGATGTCCGTTCCTGAGGCTCAAGGGACATGTAGTCCCAGTCTATGAGCCTTTCCCTATTGGTCTCCGGTTTGCGCTTCTCCTGTGCATGCGCGAGGCGCCTCCATCGCCGCCACACTCAGGGCATATCTGCGCATGCGCAAAATGGCAGCTCCCTGCACTTGTAGCCTCCGTGGGACTCTGGCTACCTGATCGCTGCTCCGGAACACCGGCACTGCCTCAGGTCCCTCCCCGCACTCACCGATGCGCGTGCACACTGCCGCTGACACCCGCGCGCACCCGCAACCCGCCGGACGCACACGCCGCAGCAGAGAGACCTGGCCACACACCCATTTAACATTCGGGATGCACATTGATACCCTGACATCCAAAACCTATGCCAAACTAGGTGTGCTTTACAGGAACAAATCCTCCCTAAGGCCGCGCTTATAGTGCCGGCGACGGCAACGCGACGTCGCCCGAAAACAAATACATTGCCGCCGCCGCGTGCGCTTATAGTGCACACGCCGGCAACAAGCGACGGAGCGAAAACCTGAAGCCGGCAAAATGTGATTTTTCAGGGGCCATCGCGTCACGTGACGGCCCTTGAACAAATCAAATTGCCGGAATCCCGCGACGCCGACCGAAACATAACTTTCGCCGGTGGCGACGGGTGACGTCACCCGTTGTGTCGCCATCGATGGCACTATAGGCACAGCCTAAGCCTGCTGGTCAGAAAGCGTGTCGCACAGCAGATGCTAATGCCAATTATTGACTATGGAGACATAGTATCTGGCTCGGCTCCTCAAACCCACCTTAGCAAACTTGACACCCTCTACAATTCAATTTGTCGTTTTATTCTCCAATGCAACTACAACACACATCACTGCGAAATGCTCAAAGAACTAGATTGGTCATCACTCGAGTCTAGGCGCAAAGTTCCCCTTTCCTTGACCAGGGCGGCTGCGAGGGAGCCCCCCCTCCCCTCGTTACCTGGTACCCACGTAAACACACACAAGTAACGGCGACTCGGTCTGGAGGTACAAACGGCCTCGGCTTTGTTTATTAAATTTTTGCGTAACTGCCAGAGCGCTCGCTTAATAGGTGAAGGGTCAGACGGTACCTGACCCGCTGACCCCGTAAATCTCACAGCCGGGCCCACGTCACCCGGCCGTTGTCACGAGCGGGCTTCCAGAAGTCACATTCAGATGACCCCGCCCACTCGCCATAGATTATTAGGGTCAGGCTCAGCCAGTCCTGGGTTTATATCCCATACTAATAGATTATTAAGGTCAGGCTCAGCCAGTTCTGGGTTTATACATCCCAATAGATTATTAGGGTCAGGTTCAGCCAGTCCTGGGTTTATATCCCATACTAATAGATTATTAGGGTCAGGCTCAGCCAGTCCTGGGTTTATATCCCATACTAATTAGATTATTAGGGTCAGGCTCAGCCAGTCCTGGGTTTATATCCCATACTAATTAGATTAGGGTCAGGCTCAGACAGTCCTGGCTTTATATCCCATACTAATAGATTATTAGGGTCAGGCTCATCCAGTCCTGGGTTTATATCCCATACTAATTAGATTAGGGTCAGGCTCAGCCAGTCCTGGGTTTATATCCCATACTAATTAGATTAGGGTCAGGCTCAGCCAGTCCTGGGTTTATATCCCATCCCAATAGATTATTAGGGTCAGGCTCAGCCAGTCCTGGGTTTATATCCCATACTAATTAGATTAGGGTCAGGCTCAGCCAGTCCTGGGTTTATATCCCATACTAATTAGATTAGGGTCAGGCTCAGACAGTCCTGGGTTTATATCCCATACTAATTAGATTATTAGGGTCAGGCTCAGACAGTCCTGGGTTTATATCCCATACTAATTAGATTATTAGGGTCAGGCTCAGCCAGTCCTGGGTTTATATCCCACATCGTTTAGGAGTCTGAAGATCTCCTGAAGCTGTTATTTCTGTCTCTGGGTATAGTATAAGCAGAGCCCAGCACCATGCCTGTGGTGCGATGTTAGCACACCTCTGCCCCTTTACCTGTGCACAGGCAGCACACCTCTGCCCCTTTACCTGTGCACAGGCAGCACACCTCTGGCCCCTTTACCTGTGCACAGGCAGCACACCTCTGGCCCCTTTACCTGTGCACAGGCAGCACACCTCTGGCCCTTTACCTGTGCACACGTAGCACACCTTTGCCCCTTTACCTGTGCACAGGCAGCACACCTCTGCCCCTTTACCTGTGCGCACGTAGCACACCTCTGCCCCTTTACCTGTGCGCAGGCGGCACACCTCTGGCCCTTTATCTGTGTGCAGGAAGCACACCTCTGCCCCTTTACCTGTGCGCAGGAAGCACACCTCTGCCCCTTTACCTGTGCACAGGCAGCACACCTCTGGCCCTTTACCTGTGCACAGGTTGCACACCTCTGCCTCTTTACCTGTGTGCTGATAGCACACCTCTGCCCATTTACCTGTGCGCACGTAGCACACCTCTGCCTATTTACCTGTGCGCACGTAGCACACCTCTGCCTATTTACCTGTGCGCACGTAGCACACCTCTGCCCCTTTACCTGTGCGCATGTAGCACACCTCATGCACCCTTACCTGTGCGCACGCAGCACACCTCTGCCCCTTTACCTGTGCGCACGCAGCACACCTCTGCCCCTTTACCTGTGCGCAGGCAGCGCACCTCTGGCCCTTTACCTGTGCGCACGTAGCACACCTCTGCCCCTTTACCTGTGCGCACGTAGCACACCTCTGCCCCTTTACCTGTGCGCAGGACAGCGCACCTCGCTCTTACCTGTGCGCAGTAGACACACCTCCCTTACCTGTGCGCACGTAGCCACACCTGCCCCTTTCCATGTGCGCACGTAGCACAACCTCTGCCCCTTTACCTGTGAGCCGATAGCACCACATCTGCCCCTTTACCTGTGCGCACGTAGCACACCTCATGCACCTTTACCTGTGCGCAGGTAGCACACCTCTGCCCCTTAACTGTGCACACGTTGCCACACTCTGCCCCTTTACCTGTGCGCACGTAGCACACCTCTCCTGCCTTACCTGTGCGCAGGTAGCCACACCTTGCCCCTTTACCTGTGGCACGTAGCACACCTCTGCCCCTTTACCTGTGAGCACGTAGCACACACCTCTGCCCCTTTACCTGTGTGCAGGCGGCACACCTCTGCCCCTTACCTGTGCGCAGGCGCCACACTCTGCCCCTTTACCTGTCGACGTAGCACAACCTCTGCCCCTTTACCTGTGAGCACGTAGCACACCTTTGCCCTTTACCTGTGCGCAGGCGCAGCACAACCTCGCCCCTTTACCAGTGCGCAGGCAGCCACACATGCCCTTCCCCTTTACCTGTGCGCAGGCGGCACACCTCTGCCCCTTACCTGTGCACAGGCAGCACAACTTCTGCCCCTTTACCAGTGCGCAGGCAGGCAAACCTCTGCCCCTTACCTGTCGCAGGCGGCCACACCTCTGCCCCTTTACCTGTGCACAGGCAGCACATTACGCCCTTTACCAGTGCGCAGGCAGAACACCTCTGCCTTTTACCGTGCGCAGGCGGCACACCTCTGCCCCTTTACCTGTGCACAGGCAGCACACTCTGCCCCTTTACCTGTGCGCAGGTAGCACACCTCTGCCCCTTACCTGTGAGCACGTAGCACACCTCTGCCCCTTTACCTGTGCGCAGGTAGCACACCTTGCCCCTTACCTGTGCGGCAGGCAGCACAACTCTGCCCCTTTACCTGTGCGCAGGCGGCACCACCTCTGCCCCTTTACCTGTGCGCAGTAGCACAACCTCGCCCTTTACCTGTGCGCAGGCGGCACACCTCTGCCCCTTTACCTGTGGCAGGTAGCACACTTCTGCCCTTTTACCAGTGGCAGGCAGCACCCTCTGCCCCTTTACCAGTGCGCAGGCAGCACACCTCTGCCCTTTACCTGTGCGCAGGCGGCACACCCCTGCCCCTTTACTGTGCACATAGCCACTCCCAGCTGAGCTGCTGCCGGAAGGGAGGGGTTTGTCAGCACCTGAAGCCTGTGCTCGCCCTCCTGCTCTCACTGACATGCAGAGCTCAGAATCAGGAAGTGCTCCCTCAGCCTCCTCTCCGCCTTCTCCGCTTTCTCCCCTATTTACTTTCACATCCAGCTTCTGCTTTTTATTTCGCAGCTCCCAGTGACCTGCGTCCGTCTCCAGACCCCCTGTCCATCTCCAGACCCCTGCGTCCATCTCCAGACCCCCTGCGTCCATCTCCAGACCCCCTGCGTCCATCTCCAGACCCCCTGCGTCCATCTCCAGGACCCCTGCGTCCATCTCCAGACCCCCTGCCATCTCCAGACCCCCTGCGTCCACTCCAGACCCCCTGCGTCCATTCCAGACCCCCTGCCCATCTCCGACCCCCTGCCCATCTCCAGACCCCCTGCGTCCATCTCCAGACCCACCTGCCCATCTCCAGACCCCTGCCCTGCATAACACAGGGGAGCGTTGGCAGAGAGACCTTTCCTCCTGCCCAGGGTTTGTGATGATCTGACGCCTGTCCCTTGGTGCTTCATGACTGCTGGGAAAGAGGATTTAGGGGGCGCTTTAACGAACTAGTTTAAACAAAGCACATGAAGGTTGTGCATTTAAAACAAGTGATACTAGTTAATTTTTAATTTTTTCGTTGAAAAGAAGAACAAGCAGGACAAATCCAGAAAGCCGCTCGGATTAACGTGGAATTAGTTAACTTTGTTACCAAAGTTCATTACCACCACTCCAGGCCACAAACAGCTCATAGTTGAATGACTTTGATTATACTTTAGTCTGATAACAACATGACAAGCTCCCCATACAATTCCACAGTAACGCAAGTAGAAGCAGCCGGCCGATGAAGTCAAGTCATCCAACTGTTAGCAACGGCGGTTTTATGTCCATTTCTGTTTTCCTTTATACAGCAGTATTCCGAATTGATCACTGGATCATGTAGCCACTACTGCCACAGGTATATGCACGTAGCATTTTGAAACCACTGACCGACTAGAGCATACGGGGGGTTTATAAAAGAAGAACTATCGCGTAGGTGGAGGGTATTTTTGGTTTTTCGCCTTCATGAACCAACACCAGGTCCTTGTTTGATGTCAGACAGACGGAGTAACTATAGAATGTACCTGCTAGGATTGTCATCCCACTGCTCCAACGCTTGCCTATCATTCAAGCATGTGGACTGGCATCGGAAGCATGATGATTGCAGAGATCTTCCGTTGTGTAAGGAAAAACATGGCCATGTTTGTGTTATTAAAAGTAGAATGACGTTCTTATATAATGAATAATTACAAAGCACTGAACCCAGTAAATGAATATTGCCCTCAATCTACCACACAATTTTGCTTTATAAAAAACCTGTTGTTAGGGAATAAAGGAGGAACAAACAGGATTGAACAATAAGTTGGCACATTGGATTGATATTGTGCCAGTGACTCATTTTTTTGCCATTTAAAAAAAAAAAGGGAAAACACATACGACTGGCCTTAACCTATAATCCCAATTTTAACACAGTGTAAAATTTAAACAACATGTAATATTTTGCACCAGCAAATCATTGTATAACATTGCTATATCAGCAATCCTCCTCTAAGTCAGTAACTAGAGTAAAAGCCAGCATATATTTGTACGGTTCACATCCTATTGGTTGTAACAGGTTCAGCTTACTTAAAGAAGAAAAAGTCTAAGCTGCCGTGTCGCCCTCCTACCCACAATTTAGATGTGCATCAATACCAATCCCCACAATGATAAGTAATTAGCCAAGTTGCAGATCGATAGGCGAAGATTCAGCTCGGGGGGGTTTCAGGGGGGTTCAACTAAATGGCTGTCAGTGCAGCAGAAGGAGGAGCCAAAGAAGATGACATTCTGTGGTGGAAGATATGTGACGAGGGCTAGATACAATTTGGTGCACTGATAGGAGAGAGGGCAAGGGCCAAAAGAGGTGGGCCAGAGCCGTTTCAGAAGAGAGGACGGGGAATGTGACTTGTAAAATGGTGCTATAGAAACAAAAAATGCTTGCTACATTATATACATTAAAATAATAAAAATGTATAATTGAGAATGTTTTTATTTTTTTTAAATGCTACACGTATTTCTATTGTACAGAACATGATTTATAAAAAAAAACCACATTGTAGGCTATGCTTGGTCTGCCGCTTAAGCTCTGAATGAGTGAAATAGTGAAAAAGTGAAACGATAAGTGTACAATAGCATGTTGGGTCAGTTAGTATGGTCTCAAATCTCTTAAAACCAGGCATTGGGCTACAATAAAACAAAGCAACAGAAAAGGCTACTGGTGTGTTCTTCTGGCAACTTCATTACGTTGGGATCCATTGTGTTAAGAAAGATATCAAAAGAATCAAGCACATTTGCATACGTACCTTTAGTAACATGTGCAGGTGATGGTGTTTTAGATGGACTAACGCGTTATTATACGGAGGGAACTACCATTCCCGTAGTGGTAATAATATACACCCACACAAATCCTGACACCAGGATTCCTGGCAAAAAAAGGAGCTGCAAAACAGTTCTGTTAGCGATTATGTATTTTTAATACAGGGGGAGCCAATGTTGACTATCTGTTCATATATAGACAGTGGTCTTACACTACCAATACAGGGAAACAATATTAATTTATTCTTACTAAACTTGTTAAATGTGTCACTCTTGTAGTAACACCTTGGGATGTTATTTTCTATGACAGGTGCCAACTAAATATTGAAACAGCTCGCTGAAGGGCCTGATTTCTACGTTTAAACAAGTGACCTGTGTAGTTTATTAAGAACCTAGGATTAGAAGCTCTCGAACGTATGATCGGAAGTCATGATTGATTTCAGAATGGAACAAATTGAGTGTAAGATTGATTGGATATATTGGGGAAATATATAAAATGATTTGCCAGTGCTTAGAGTCTGTTTGACAAAATTGACGAATCGATGATTTAACGTGCCGCGACTACTATGCAAGTAAAGATATATATTAAAAAAACGTACAGAATGTATCCCAGTAATCGTAACAGATATAGTCAGTGGTGACACAAAGCACTGTAACATTCAGGTTAGAATTAGTTACATTGGCATTAGTACACCATGTTCGTGGCAAAAATACACCTGGTACATTTCTATCTAACCAACACTTTCCTCTTGTTCATAATAGAACACCAACCAGTAGACAGGAGTTACCGTGTATTTCATTAGCAAGTAAGATGACGCTTGCTTACATGTAATTGTTTTATTCAGCCTTGCTCCCAAGTTCAACAAAGGAAATAAAAAGAGTGAGGTGTCAACTATTTTTAAGAAAAAAAGGAGGACGGTGGAAGAAAAAAGAAGGAAAATTACATTCTAGCGACAAGCGAACAATAATGTCCCGTCCTGGGCTATGAGCGCAACAAACCGTCTTTTTCTGTGAATACCTGTTATGCGGAGCTAAAAGGAAGAGTAATATTGTGGCGGTTCATCAGACACTCCCAACTTATCATTATGTATTGGCAAAACAGAAAATGGAACCCAAGTTTAAGGTTTTACAAAATCTGCTCCCAATAGGTTTTTTTTCTGTCATTAATAGCTAGGCTTAGGGGGGGGGTCGCTTTTTCGTCGCTTTTGTCTCACAGCTTTATGTCATAATCTCTGAATAACATAATATTAACAAGGCGCACTGAAAGGCACATGACCTTGTTTCTATAATGTCTCTAAATTCTTCAGACCCCCTGCGTCCATCTCCAGACCCCCTGCGTCCATCTCCAGACCCCCTGCGGTCCATCATCCAGACCCCCTGCCCATTCCAGCCCCAGTGCGTCCATCTCAAGACCCCCTGCGTCCATCTCCAGACCCCCTGCCCATCTCCCGACCCCCTGCCCATCTCCAGACCCCCTGCGTCCATCTCCAGAACCCTGCCCATCTCAGAACCCCTGCCTGCATAACACAGGGGAGCGTTGGCAGAGAGACCTTCTCTCCTGCCCAGGGTTTGTGATGATCTGACGCCCTGTCCCTTGGTGCTTCATGACTGCTGGGAAGGGATTTAGGGGGCGCACAGACCCCCGCTGCCTGCCTCCTGCAGCCCACCTGGAGACCTGCTTTGTGTTACCCGTGGAGGACCTCCTGTGTCTCTGAGCACCGAACTGCAACGTCTGCGGACAGGTAAGAGATTATTTACTGCCCGGGTCTCTTAATAACCAAAGAGGAACAGTAGATCTGAATCCCAGCCCCCTCCCCTCTTGTGTACATGCCCCCCTCCCCTCTTGTGTACCTGCCCCCCCTCCCCTCTTGTGTAAATCCTAATCTGCTTTTTGATGTTTCCTGTTTTAACCTTAATCACCTCTGCTGGGAGGCTGATCGACAGATCACACCTTTTCAGTGAAGGACTCCTTCACGTTTCCCCCTCCGCCCCCCACCCTCCTCGCCCCCCCACCCCTCTCCCCCCCACCCTCCGGCGCCCCCCACCCTCCTGCTTCCGAGCAGTGACCTGCTTCTAGTATTCATTGTGTTTCTGAAAAGTGTTTCCACCCTGCTCGCTGTTGACGGATTGTAAGCTCATGGGTCAAGGGGAGTTCAGAGGGATGTGAGGATGTTGGGGAGATCCGGTTCTAGTGGACTGCAAGCAGTTTGTGCGATGGGAGGTTCTGGGTTGGAATTACAGACCCTAGCACAACAGGTGCCACCAAGGGACTGATAGTTATTGGACACGTTAACAGACGAGTGTGAGCTCTTTGGGTAAGGAGTTGCTGCACAGGCTGCTTATATAAACAACAACCTGGAGACAAGCAGAAACGAACATTACATAGTAACCCAGGGGCGGCCAATCCAGTCCTCAGGGGCCACCAACAGGTCCGGTTTTCAGGATATCCCTGCTTCAGCACAGGAGGCTCAGCTTCGACTGCAACACTGAGTGAGCCCCCTGTGCTGAAGATGGGACTGATTGAGCAATCTGTGCTGAAGCTGGGCTGATTGAGCCACCTGTGCTGAAGCAGGGATATCCTGAAGACCTGTGTGTGGCCCCTGAGGACGGAGTTGGCTGCTCCTGCAGGAAACCCATTTCCGAGTCCGTGTTGTTTATCAGAAATGTATCATGTGATTCTGGCAGGGAAGGGTAATGACTTAATTACCCAATGAGGAGCCAGGCTCGGTCTTATTATATGTGACCGGCAGCAGGAAAATAAAGCTGTTCAGCCTAATACTGACCAATACGCACTAATATACTGACCCTAATACGCCAGCCTAATTACTGCTACGCCCCTAAATACACCTAATAGCCAGCCTAATATACTGACCCTAATACGCAGCCTAATATACGACCCTAATAGCCACTAATATAGACCACTATACGACCATAATTACTGACCCTACGCCAGCCTATATATGACCCTAATACGCCAGCCTAATATACTGACCCTAATACGCCAACCTAATATACTGACCCTAATACGCCAGCCTAATATACTGACCCTAATACGGCCAGCCTAATATACTGACCCTAATACGCCAGCCTAATATACTGACCCTAATACGCCAGCCTAATATACTGACCCTAATACGCCAACCTAATACTGACCTAATAGCCAGCCAAATAACTGACCCTAATACGCCAGCCTATATACTGACCCTAATACGCCCACTATATACTGACCCTAAACCACCTAATATAACTGACCCTAATACGCCAAACCTCATATACGACCCTAATACGCCAGCCTAATATACTGACCCTAATACGCCAACCCTAATATACTGACCCTATAACGCCACCCTAATAAGACCCTATACGCCACCCTATAACTGACCAATACGCAGCCTAATATACTGACCCTAATACGCCAGCCTAATATACTGACCCTAATACGCCAGCCTAATATACTGACCCTAAACGCCAGCCTAATATACTGACCCTAATACGCCAACCTAATATACTGACCCTAATACGCCAGCCTAATATACTGACCCTAATACGCCAGCCTAATATACTGACCTAATACGCCAGCCTAATATACTATGCACCAGCCTTACCCTAATACGCCAGCCTAATATACCACCCTAATACGCCAGCCTAATATACTGACCCTAATACGCCAACCTAATACTGACCCTAATACGCCAGCCTAATATACTGACACTAATACGCCAGCTAATACTGACTACTACGCAGCCTAATATACGACCCTATACGCCAGCCGAAATATACTGACCCTAATACGCCAGCCTAATATACTGACCTAAACGCCACAGCTAATATACTGACCCAATACGAACCTAATATACGCCTAATCGCACTAATATACTGACCCTAATACGCCAGCTATATACTGACCCTAATACGCAGCCTAATATATATGACCCTAATACGCCAGCCTAATATACTGACCCTAATACGCCACCAATATACGACCCTAACGCCAGCCTAATATACTGACCATATACGCAGCCTAATATACTGACCTAATACGCCAGCCTATATAGACCCTATACGACCCCTAATACGCCAGCCTAATATACTGACCCTAATACGCCAGCCCCAATATAGACCCTAATACGCCAGCCTAATATACTGACCCTAATACGCCAGCCTATATACTGACCCTAATACGCCAGCTATATACTGACCTAATAATACGCCAGCCTAATATACTAATGCACCAGCCTTACCCTAATACGCCAGCCTAATATACCAACCCTAATACGCCAGCCTAATATACTGACCCTAATACGCCAGCCTAATATACTGACCCTAATACGCCAGCCTAATATACTAATGCACCAGCCTTACCCTAATACGCCAGCCTAATATACCAACCCTAATACGCCAGCCTAATATACCAACCCTAATACGCCAGCCTAATATACTGACCCTAATACGCCAGCCTAATATACTAATGCACCAGCCTTACCCTAATACGCCAGCCTAATATACCAACCCTAATACGCCAGCCTAATATACTGACCCTAATACGCCAGCCTAATATACTAATGCACCAGCCTTACCCTAATACGCCAGCCTAATATACTGACCCTAATACAGCAGCTCAACCCCAACCCAAATATACCAACCCTAATACACCAGCCTAATATACTAATGCACCAGCCTTACCCTAACCCTAATACGCCAACCTAATATACTAATACACCAGACTAACCCAAACCCTAGTATACCAACCCTAACCTGAATATGCCAGCCTTACCCCAACCCGAATATGCCAGCCTTACCCCAACCCGAATATGCCAGCCTTACCCCAACCCGAATATGCCAGCCTACCCAACCCGAATATGCCAGCTTACACCCAACCCTGAAATGCCAGCCTTACCCCAACCTGAATATGCCAGCCACCAAGCCTTACCCCAACCTGAATATGCCAGCCTTACCCCAACCCGAATATGCCAGCCTTACCCCAACCTGCATATGCCAGCCTTACCCCAACCTGCATATGCCAGCCTTACCCCAACCTGCATATGCCAGCCTTACCCCAACCTGAATATGCCAGCCGTACCCGAATATGCCACCCTAACCCGAATATGCCACCCTTACCCCAACCTGAATACGCCAGCTTTACCCTAACTCCAATACGCCAGCTTTACCCTAACCCCAATACGCCAGCCTTACCCTAACTCCAATACGCCAGCTTTACCCTAACCCCAATACGCAGCCTTGCCCTAACCCCAATACGCCAGCCTTGCCCTAACCCCAATACGCCAGCCTTGCCCTAACCCCAATACGCCAGCCTTGCCCTAGGGTGGGTGGGTGTGTCCTGCCTTTGGCGCTTGCGTGGAGTTCGGCGGCCCCTTTGGCGCTTGCGCGGATTCCGGCGGCCCCTTTGGCGCTTGCGCGGAGTCCGGCGGCCCCTTTGGCGCTTGCGCGGATTCCGGCGCCCCTTTGGGTGGCGCGGATTCCGGCGGCCCCTTTGGCGCTGCGCGGAGTCCGGCGGCCCCCTGGCGCTTGCGCGGATTCCGGCGGACCCCTTTGGCGCTTGCGCGGAGTCCGGCGGCCCCTTTGGCGCTTGCACGCCCATCACCAGGCCATGACATAACTTCCGTCACGCATTTTCATTACAAGCAACGAGATTTTTCCTATCATAACTCTGTAGGTGCCACCAAAGTGTGTGTGTGTGTGTGTGTGTGTGTGTGTGTGTGTGTGGTGTGTGGTGTGTGTGTGTGTGTGTGTGTGGGTGTGTGTGTGTGTGGTGTGTGTGTGTGTTGTGTGTGTGTTCTGTGTCTATTATAACGTGAATGAAAAGCTGTGAATAATGTATATTCAGGGATTGTGGAGCCCGATTTAATTGGAGCGAGCTCTTTTTAGAAAGGTTTGTACAATATTCCAATACAGAAAAGGAGAGCCGTGTGTGACGGGAAGTGTAGGATGGTGTGTGACGGGAAGTGTAGGTAGGTGTGTGACGGGAAGTGTAGGATGGTGTGTGACGGGAAGTGTAGGTAGGTGTGTGACGGGAAGTGTAGGATGGTGTGTGACGGGAAGTGTAGGATGGTGTGTGACGGGAAGTGTAGGTAGGTGTGTGACGGGAAGTGTAGGATGGTGTGTGACGGGAAGTGTAGGATGGTGTGTGACGGGAAGTGTAGGATGGTGTGTGACGGGAAGTGTAGGATGGTGTGTGGACGGTGTAAGTGTAGGATGGGTTGTGACGGGAAGTGTAGGTGGGGGTGTGACGGGAAGTGTTAGGTGGTGGTGACGGAGAAGTGTAGGTAGTGTGTGACGGGAAGTGTAGTAGGTGTGTGACGGGAAGTGTAGGTAGGTGTGTGACGGGGAGTTAGGTGTGTGTGCGGGAAGTGTAGGTAGGTGTGTGACGGGAAGTGTAGGTAGGTGTGTGACGGGAAGTGTAGGTAGGTGTGTGACGGGAAGTGTAGGTAGGTGTGTGACGGGAAGTGTAGGATGGTGTGTGACGGGAAGTGTAGGTAGGTGTGTGACGGGAAGTGTAGGTAGGTGTGTGACGGGAAGTGTAGGAGGTGTGCTGTGCGGGAGTGTAGGTAGGTGTGTGACGGAAGGTAGGTAGTGTGTGACGGAGTGTAGGATGGTGTGTGACGGGAAGGGTAGGTAGGTGTGTGACGGGAAGTGTAGGATGGTGTGTGACGGGAAGTGTAGGATGGTGTGTGACGGGAAGTGTAGGTAGGTGTGTGACAGAGTATGGGGACTTTAACAACCACACTGTATATTGTGATATTACTGTGCTTTCCTCCGCTGTCACTGCTAGGATCAGTGGGGTAGTGACCGTTCCACGCGCTGTGTGTCGGGGGGGCGCGGTTTGTCGGGGGGGGCGCTGTTTGCGGGGGGCGGTTTGTCGGAGGGGGCGCGCTCTTGTGTGTCGGAGGCGGACGAGATGTGGAGGGGGGGGAGCGATGTTTGTATTGTCGGGGGGCGCTGTTTGTCGGGGGGGGGCGCTGTGTGTCGGGGGGGGCGCGCTGTGTGTCGGGGGGGCGCGCTGTGTGGGCTTAGTGTCGTGGCTGTTATTTTAAGACATTCAGGAGCTCAGTGGGGCAGATTCCATAACAGGACAGGTTTTTAGAAGTGTCTGGTTCAAACTAGAAGGAGTTCTTGTGCCACAGATTGGTAGATTAAAAATGTGAGTAACACGTTAGATTAGAGATTGGCTTTTGGTTTATAAACACTAAATAAGATCAGAATTAAACGGACCTGAATAAACAACGCAAATAAGAGACACAATAATGACTGGCTATCACACTGACCCCCGTAACACACACATCGCCTCTAAACAGACCCCCTAAGTGTAAGAAACTCCCGTATAGATAGCGTAGTCTGGGCAATAAAACGATGAAGCAGCTTTCAGGATCGCCTGTTACCTGCCGCGCACGCGTGCTGGGTGCCGGGAACACGCACAGCTGTATTGCACGCGTGCTGGGTGCCGGGAACACGCACAGCTGTATTGCACGCGTGCTGGGCGCCGGGAACACGCACAGCTGTATTGCACGCGTGCTGGGCGCCGGGAACACGCACAGCGGTATTGCACGCGTGCTGGGCGCCGGGAA
>WSYH01002507.1:0-81689 GCA_036426205.1 Ascaphus truei
AGCACCACCATCTAACTATACCACATCCAGCTCCCTGCCAATGATACCAGCACCACCATTTAACTATACCTCATCCAGTTCCCTGCCAATTATACAAGCACCACCATCAAACTATACCACATCCAGCTACCTGCCAATGATACCAGCACCACCATCTAGCTATACCTCATCCAGATCTCTGTCAACGATACGAGCACCACCATCTAACTATACCACATCCAGCTCCCTGCCAATGATACCAGCACTACCATTTAACTATACCTCATCCAGTTCCCTGTCAATGATACCAGGACCACCATCTATCTTTCTTATACCTCATCCAGTTCCCTGCCAATGATACCAGCACCACCATCTAACTATACCATATCCAGTTCCCTGCCAATGAAACCAGCACCACCATCTAACTATACCTTCATCAGCAACCTGCCAATGATACCCGCCCGATCTGAACTATACCACATCAAGTTCCCTGGCAATGATATCCGCACCATCATCTAAGACGAGTATACTTCATCCAGTCCCCTGCCAATGATACCAGCACCACAATCTAACTATACTCATCCAGTTCCCTGCCAACGATACCCGCATCACCATCTAACTATACCTCATCCAGTTCCCTGCCAATGATACAAGCACACATCAAAAACTATACCACAATCCAGCTACCTGCCAATGATACCAGCACCACCATCTAACTATACCAAATCCAGCTCCCTTCCAATGATACCAGCACACCATCAACTATACCAATCCAGCCCCTGACCAATGATACACGCACCACCATTGATCTATACCAATCCAGCTCCTGCCAATGATACCAGAACCACCATCTAAACTATACCTCATCCAGTTCCTGCCAATGATACCAGCACACCATCCAACTATAACCCATCAGTTCCCTGCCAATGACACCCGCATCATCTAACTATACCACATCCAGTTCCCTGCCAATGATAGCCGCACCATCTAACTATACCTCATCCAGTTCCCCGCCAATGATACAAGCACCACCATCTAACTATACCACATCCAGCTCCCTGCCAATGATACACACACCACCATAGATCTATACCACATCCAGCTCCCTGCCAATGATACCAGCACCACCATCTAACTATACCACGTCCAGTCCCTGCAATGATACCAGCACCACCATCTAACTATACCACATCCAGCTCCATGCCAATGATACCAGCCCCACCAACCAACTATACCACATTCAGCTCCCTGCCAATGATACTAGCACCACCATCTAACTATACCTCATCCGTTCCTGCCAATGAAACCAGCACCACCATCGAACTATACCACATCCAGCTCCCTGCCAATGATACCAGCAACACCATCTAACTATACCACATCCAGCTCCCTGACAATGTTACCGCACCACCATCTAAACTATACACATCCAGCTCCTGCCAATGATACCACCACCACCATCTAAATATACCTCATCCAGCTCCCTGCCAATAATACAAGCACCACACATCTAACTATACCTCATCCAGTTCCCTGCAATGACACCCGCACCATCTAACTATACCACATCCAGTTTCCTGCCAATGATACCCGCACCAATCTAACATACCACATCCAGCCCCTGCCAATGATACTAGCCCCACAACTATCTAACCTATACCACATCCAGCTCCCTGCCAATGAGACCAGAACACCATCATTAATTATACCACATCCAGCTCCTTGCCAATGATACCAGCACCACCATCTAACTAAACTCATCCAGCTCCCTGCACTAGATACCAGCACCACCATCTAACTATACCACATCCAGCTCCTTGCCAATGATACCAGCACCACCATCTAACTACAGTATACCATCCATCTAGTTCCCATGCAATGATACAAGCACACCACTAGAACTATACCTCATCCAGCTCCCAGCTAATGAAACCAGCACCACCATCTAACTATACCTCATCCAGCTACCTGCCAATGATACCCGCACCACCATCTTAATTATACCACATCCAGATCCTTGCCAATGATTACCAGCACCACCATCTAACTATACCTCATCCAGCTCCCTGCCAATGATACCAGCACCACCATCTAACTATACCTCATCCTGCTCCCTGCCAACGATACCAGCACCACCATCTAACTATACCACATCCAGCTCCCTGCCAATGATACCAGCACCACCATCTAACTATACCTCATCCAGTTCCCTGCCAATGATACCAGCACCACCATCTAACTATACCTCATCCAGTTACCTGCCAAGCACCACCATCTAACTATACCACATCCAGCTCCCTGCCAATGATACCAGCACCACCACAACTATACCACATCCAGCTCCTGCCAATGATACCAGCACCAAATCTAACTACAGTATACCTATCTAGTTCTGCCCAATGATACAAGCACCACCATCTAACTATACCTCAATCCAGCTCCCTGCCAATGATACCAGCACCACCATCTAACTATACCTCATCCAGCTCCCTGCCAATGATATCAGCACCACCATCTAACTATACCTCATCCAGCTCCCTGCCAGATACCAGCAATACCATCTAACTATACCACATTCCAGCTCCTTGCCAAGATACCAGCACCACCATCTAACTATACTCATCCAGTTCCTGCCAATGATACCAGCAACCACCATCTAACTATACCTCATCCAGCTCCCTGCCAATGATACCCGCACCACCATCTTAATTATACCACACCCAGCTCCCTGCCAATGATACCAGCACCACCATCTAACTATACCTCATCCAGTTCCCTGCCAATGTTACCAGCACCACCATCTAACTATACTTCATCCAGCTCACCTGCAATGATACCAGCACAACCATCTAACTATACCTCATCCAGTTCCCTACCAGTGATACCAGCACCACTATCTAACTATACCTCATCCAGCTCCCTGCCAATGATACCCGCACCACCATCTAACATTAACTCATCCAGCTCCTGCCAATGATACCAGCACCACAAGTTCGACTGGTCACACTCATTTTCCAGATCACCCTGCCAATGATACCAGCACCACATCTAAGATACACTCATCCAGTTCCCATGCCAATGATACCAGCACCACATCTAATTATACCACAGCCAGTTCCCAGACAACGATCCAGCACAACCATACTAACTATACCCATCCAGTCCCTGCCAATGATACCAGCAACCACTCTAACTTACCACATCTACCAACTCCCTGCCGTGATGCCCGCACCACGATCAACTGTAACATCATCCAGCTCCCTGCCAATGATACCAGCACCCCATCTAAATATACCCACATCCAGCTCCCTGCCAAGATACAGCACACATCTAAACTATACCACATCAGTCCTGCCAATATACCAGCACCACCATCTAACTATACCTCATTCCAGCCTCGCCAATGATACCAGCACCCCATCTAACTATACCATCATCAAGTCCCTGCCAATGAACAGCACCCCCATCTAACTATCCTCATCCAGTCTCCATGCCAATGAAACAGCACCACCATTAACTATACCTATCAAGCTCCCTGCTATGATACCAGCACCACCATCTAACTATACCTCATCCATCCGCCCCTGCACACCGAACTACCACACCTTACAACACACCTATACCACAAATCAAGCTCCTGCCAATGATACCAGCACCAGCATCTTCTACCCTAGAAATCATCTCATCCAGTTCCCTGCCAAACGATACCAGCACCACCATCTAACTATACATCATCCAGCTCCTGCCAATGATACCAGCACCACATCAACTTGACCTCATTCCGCAGTTCCCTGCCAACGATACTAGCACCACGCATCTGAACACTATAACAAAAATCACTTCTCCTGCCAATGATACCGCCACACCCCATCTAAACTATAACCTCATCCAGTTCCCTGCCAACGATACTAGCACCACCATCCAACTATACCACATCCAGCTCCCTGCCAATGATACCAGCACCACCATCTTAATTATACCACATCCAGCTCCTTGCCAATGATACCAGCACCACCATCTAACTATACCTCATCCAGTTCCCTGTCAAGCACCACCATCTAACTATACCACATCTAGCTCCCTGCCAATGATACCAGCACCACCATCTAACTATACAACATCCAGCTCCTTGCCAATGATACAAGCACCACCATCAAACTACAGATACCCATCCAGTTCCTGCCAATGATACCAGCCACCATCTAACTATACCACATCCAGTATTGCCAATATACCAGCACCACCATCTAACTGTATCTCAGCTCAGTCCTTGCCAATGCTACCAGCCACCACCATTCAACTATACCTATCAGTCCCTGCCACATGATACCCGAAACCACCATCTAATTATACCACATCCAGCTCCCTGCCAATGTACCAGCACCACCAATATTAACTATACTCATCCAGTCCTGCCAATTATACCAGCACCACATCTAACTATACACTCTCCAGTCCCTGCCAATGATACCACGCACCACCATCTAACTAACCTCATCCAGTTCCTGCCAATGAAAAACCAGCACCCACCATCTAACTATACCTCATCCAGCTCCCTGCCAATGATACCCGCACCACCATCTAACTATACCTTCCAGCTCCCTGCCAATGATACCAGCAACACCATCTAACTAACCTCATCCAGTTCCCTGCCAATGATACCAGCACCACCATCTAACTATACCACATCCAGTTCCCTGCAACGATACCAGCACCACCATCTAACTATACCTCATCCAGCTCCCTGCCAATGATACCAGCAACACGATCTAACTATACCACATCCAGCTCCCTGCCAGTGATACCCGCACCACGATCTAACTTAACATCATCCAGTCCCTGCCAATGATACCAGCACCACCATCTAACTATACCACATCCAGCTCCCTGCCAATGATACCAGCATCACCATCTAACTATACCACATCCAGGTCCCTGCCAATGATACCAGCACCACCATCTAGCTATACTGTACCTCATCAGCTCCCTGCCAATGATACCAGCACCACCATCCTAACTATACCTCATCCAGTTCCCTGCCAATGAATCCAGCACCACCATCTAACTATACCTCATCCAGTTCCCTGCCAATGATACCAGCACCACCATCTAACTATACCTCATCCAGCTCCCTGCCAATGATACCGCACCACCATCTAATCTAACTCATTCCAGCTCCCTGGCAATGATACCCGCACCACCATCTAACTAGACCTCATACAGCTCCCTGCCAACTGATACCTGACACCACAATCTACACTCTACCTCACCAGCTCCCTGCCAATGTACCCGCACCACCATCTAAACTATACCTCATCCAGTTCCCTGCCAATTAAACCGGCACCACCATCTAACTATACCTCATCCAGTCCCTGCCAAATTAAACCAGCACACCATCTAATATACCTCATCCAATCTCTGCCAATGAAACAGCACCACCATCTAAATACCTCATCCAGTTCCCTGCCAATGATACCAGCACACCACCAATCTAACATACATATCAGTTCCCTGCCAATGATTACCCGCACCACCATCTAAATATACCACATCCAGTTCCCTGCCAACGATACCCAGTACACCACCATCTAACTATACCTCATCCAGTCCTGCCAATGATACCAGCAACACCGATCTAACTATACCACATCAGCTCCCTGCCAGTGATACCCGCCACACGATCTAACTGTACATATCCAGCTCCCTGCCAATTGATACAGCACCACCATCTAACGATACCACATCCAGCTCCCTGCCAATGATACCAGCATCACCATCTAACTATACCACATCCAGGTCCCTGCTAATGATACCAGCCACAATCTAACTATACCTCATCCAGCCCCTGCAAATGATACCAGCCACCACATCCTAAACTATACCTCATCCAGTTCCCTGCCAATGAACCAGCACCATCATCTAACATACCTCATCCAGTTCCCTGACAATGATACCAGGACCACCATCTAACTACCTCACCAGCTCCCTGCAAATGATACCAGCACACACCATCTAACTATACATCATCCAGCTCCCTGCCAATGATACCGCCCCACTCTAACTGACCTCATCCAGCTCCCGCCAAGATACTGCACACCATCTAACTATACCTCAACCCAGTTCCCTGCCAGATGTACCCGCACCACCATCTAACTATACCTCATCCAGTCCCTGCCAATGATACCAGCACCACCATTAACTAATCTATTTAGTTCCTGCCAATATACCAGCACCACAATCTAACTATACCTCATCCATTCTCTGCCAATGAAACCAGCACACCATCTAAACTATACCTCAATCCAGTTCCTGCCAATGATACCTGCACCATCATCTAAGTATACCACATCAGTCCCTGCCAAAGATACCAGCACACCACATCAACTATACCTCATCAGCTCCCTGCCAATGATAGCACCAACCGATCTAACTATACCATCCAGCTCCCTGCCAATGATACCGCACCAACATCTAACTTATACCCATCCAGTTCCCTGCCAATGATACCAGCACCACCATCTAAACTATTACTCATCCAGTTCCCTGCCAAATAAACCAGCACCACCATCTAACTAACCTCATCCAATCTCTGCAATGAACCAGACCACACTAAATAATCATCCAGCTCCCTGCCAATGATACCAGCACACACCTCAAAACTATACACTCATCCAGCTCCCTGCCAATGATACCCGCACCACCATCTACCTATACCTCATCAGCTCCCTGCCAATGATACCTGCCCCCAAATGTAACATACCCACAGCTCCCTGCCAATTGATACCCGCACCACCATCTAACTATACCTCATCAGTTCCCTGCCAATGATACCAGCACCCACCATCTAAATATACCTCATTCCAGTAGCCCAGCCAATTAAACCAGCACACCATCTTAACTATAACCTCATCCATCTCTGCCAATGATACCAGCACCACAATCTCCTAAACTATACCTAAGACAGTTCCTGCCACTGAATACAGCACCACCATCTAACTTATACCAATCAGCTCCTCTGCTTATGAAACCAGCACCAGCCATATAACTATATCTCATCCGCTCCCTGCCAATGTACCCGAACACCATCTTAATTATACCACAATCCAGTCCCTGCCAATGATACCAGCACCACCATCTAAATATACTCATCCAGTTCCTGCCAACGATACTAGCACCACCATTCTAACTATACCACATCAGCTTCTGCCAATGATACAAGCACCACCATCTAACTATACTCATCCAGTTCCCCTCCACATACCAGCACCACCATATCTACTCACATCAGTCCCTGCAATGATACCAGCACCACCATCTAACTATACCTCATCCAGGCCCTGCCAACGAATAGCACCCACCATCTAACTATACCCACATCCTGCTCCTGCCAATGATACCAGCAACCACCATCTAACTATACCTCATCCAGTTTCCCTGCAACAACGAAAGCACCACCATCCAACTATACCACATCCAGTCCCTGCCAATGATACCAACACCACCATGAAGTATACCACATCCAGTCCTCTTGCCAATGATAACGCACCACACCATCTAACTATACCTCATCCAGTTCCCTGTCAAGCACCACCATCTAACTATACCACATCCAGCTCCCTGCCAATGATACCAGCACCACCATCTAACTATACCACATCCAGCTCCTTGCCAATGATACCAGCACCACCATCTAACTACAGTATACCTCATCTAGTTCCCTGCCAATGATACAAGCACCACCATCTAACTATACCTCATCAGCCCCTGCCAATGATACCAGCCCACCATCTAACTATACCTAATCCAGCCCCTGCCAATGATACCAGCACCCCCCATCTAACTATACCTCATCCAGTCCCTGCCAATGATACCAGCACTACATTCAACTATACCACATCCAGCTACTTGCCAATGATACCAGCACCACCACTAAACTATACCTCATCCAGTTCCTTGCCAATGATACAGCACCACAATCTAAACTATACCTCATCCAGCTCCCTGCCAAATGATACCGAACCACCATCTAAGATAACCACATCCAGATCCCTGCCAATGATTTACCAGCACCACATCTAACTATACCTCATCCAGTTCCCTGCCAATTATACCAGCACCACCATTAACTATACCTCATCCAGCTCCCTGCCAATGATACCGCACCACTCTTAACTTATTCTCATCCAGTTCCCTGCCAATGAAACCAGCACCACAATCTAAACTATACCTCATCCAGTCCTGCCAATGATACCCGCACCACCATCTAACTATACCTCACCCAGCTCCTGCCAATGATACCAGCACCACCTCTAACTATACATCATCTCAGTCCTGCCAATGATACCAGCACCACCATCTAACTATACCAATCAGTTCCCTGCCAACGAATACCAGCACCACCATCTAACTATCCTCATTCACAGTCCTGCAATGAATACCAGCAACACGATCTAAATATACCACTCCAGGCTCCCTGCCAGTGATTACCCGCACCACGATCTAACTGTACATCATCCAGCTCCCTGCCAATGATACCAGCACCACATCTAACTATACCACATCCAGCTCCCTGCCATGATACCAGCATCACCATCTAACTATACCACATCCAGGTCCTGCCAGGATACCAGCCCACCATCTAACTATACGTACCTCATCCAGCTCCCTGCCAATGATACAGCACCACCATCCTAATAAGTATACCTCACCCATTGCCTGCAATGAACCAGCACCCACCATCTAACTATAAACTCATACCAGTTCACATGCCAATAAGATACCAGGACCACCATCTAACATTACACCTCATCCAGCTCCACTCTGCCATGATACCAGCACAACCTTAACTATACCTCATCCAGCTCCCTGGCAATGATACCGCACACCACATCTAACTATACCTCATCCAGATCCCCTGCCAATGATCCTGCACCACCATCTTAACTATACCTCACCCAGCCCTGCCAATGATACCCGCACCAACCATCTAACTATACCTCATCCAGTTCCCTGCCAATATAAACCAGCAACACCCATCTAACTATACTCATCCAGTTCCCTGCAATTAAACCAGCACCACCATCTAACTATACCTCATCCAATTCTCTGCCAATGAAACCAGCACCACCATCTAACTATACCTCATCCAGTTCCCTGCCAATGAACCAGCACCACCATCTAACTATACACATCATCCAGTTCCTGCCACATGATACCAGCACCACCATCTAACTATACAACCATCCAGTCCCTGCCAACGGATACCAGCAACCACATCTAACTATACCTCATCCAGCTCCCTGCAATGATACAGCAACCACGATCTAACTATACCACATCCAGCTCTCTGCAGTGAACCCGACCACGATCTAATGTACATCATCAAGCTCCCTGCCAATGATAACAGGCACCCACCATCTAACTATAACCCATCCAGCTCCGCCAATGATACCAGCACCCCATCTAAACTATACCACATCCAGTCCTGCTAAGATACCAGCATCACCATCTAACTATACCTCATCCAGTCCTGCCAATGATACAGGACAACCAGTAACTTATACCTCATCCAGCCCTGCCAATGATACCGCACCACCATCTAACTATACCTCATACAGCTCCCTGCAATGATACCCGCACCACATCTAACTTAACTCATCCAGCTCCCTGCCAATGATACCTGCACACCATGACTACTACCTCACCCAGCTCCCTGCCAAGTGATACCCGCACACACATCTAAAAATCCTCATCCAGTGTCCTGCCAATGATTACCAGCACCACCATCTAACTATACCCATCCAGTTACTGCCAATTAAACAGCACCAGCATCTAAACTATACCTCATCCAATTCTCTGCCAATGAAACCAGCACCACCATCTAACTATACCTCATCCAGTTCCCTGCCAATGATATCAGCACCACCATCTAACTATACCACATCCAGTTCCCTGCCAACGATACCAGCACCACCATCTACACTATACCTCATCCAGCTACCTGCCAATTGATACCGCAACCACTAAACTATACCTCACCAGCTCCCTGCCATGATACCCGCACACCATCTAACTATACCTCATCCAGTTCCCTGCCAATGATACCAGCACCACCATCTAACTATACCTCATCCAGTCCCTGCCAATTAAACCAGCACCACCATCTAACTATACCTCATCCAATTCTCTGCCAATGAAACCAGCACCACCATCTAACTATACCTCATTCAGCTCCCTGCCAATGATACCAGCACCACCATCTAACTATACCTAATCCAGCATCCCTGCCATGATACCAGCACCAAATCCTAACTCTACTCATCCAGCTCCATGACAACAATGATAAAGACTGCACCACCATCTAAACTATACCTCCACCAGCTCCCTGCCAATGATACCACGACACAACCACATCTAACTATACTATCCAGTTCCTGCCAATGAACAGACCACCATTAACATTACCTCACCAGCTCCTGCCAATGATATCAGCAAAACAGGCATCGACTATACCTCACCCAGCTCCCTGCCAATGATACCGCACCACCATGTAACTATACCTATCCAGTTCCACTGCCAATGATACCAGCACCCCATCTAACTATACCAATCCAGTTCCTGCCAATATTAAACAGCACCACCATCTAACTATACCTAATCCAATTACTATGCCAATGAAACCAGCACCACCATCTAACTATACCTACATCCAGGCTCCTGTGCCAATGATACAGCACCACCATCTAACTATACCTCATCCAGTCCCTGCCAATGATACCCGCACCACCATCTAACTATACCTCATCCAGCTCCCTGCCAATGATACCTGCACCACAATCTAACTATACCTCACCAGCTCCCTGCAATGATACCCGACCACCATCTAAATATACATCATCCAGTTCCCTGCACAATGATACCAGCACCACACCAATCTAAACTATAACCTAATCCCAATTCTCTGCCAATGGAAACCAGCACCACCCATATAAACTAACCTCATCCAGTTCCCTGCCATGATACCAGCACCACCATCTTAACTATACCGCATCCAGCTCTCTGCCAATGATACCAGCACCACCATCTTAACATACCACAACCAGTTCTCTGTCAATGATACCAGCACCAGCATCTAACTATACCTCATCCAGTTGCCTGCCAATGATACCAGAACCACCATCTAACTATACCACATCCAGCTCCATGCCAATGTTACCAGACACACCACCATCTAACTAACTGTATATTCATCCAGTTCCCTGACCAAAGACACCAGACCACCAATCTAACTAACCTCTCAGTTCCCTGCCCAATGACAACCAGCACCCATCTTAACTATATACTGCATCCAGCTCTCTGCCCATGATACCAGCACCACATTTAACTATTACCGAAACAAGTTCTCTGTCAATGATACCAGCGCCGTTGATACCAGCACCAGATTAGTAATCTTACACAACAGTTCCCATGCCAAGAGTACACCAGCACCGCATTAACACTACCCTAATCCAGCTCATTTGCCACATGGATACCAGCACCGCCATCTAACTTATACCACATCCAGTCGCCATTACGCCTCAATTCACCATCAGCCTTACCAGCACCACCATCTAACTATAACCTCATCCATTCCCTGCCAAGATACAGCACCACCAATACTATACCTATCAATCACCATATACCCCACACTACTCCTCACAGCTCCTGCACAATGATACCAGCAACCACCATCTAACTCTACCTCATCAATTCCCTGCCAATGATACCAGCACCACCATCTAACTATATTGCATCCAGCTCTCTGCCCATGATACCAGCACCACCATCTAACTATACCTCATCCAGTTCCCTGCCAATGATACCAGCACCACCATCTAACTATACCTCATCCATATCCAGCTCCGCCAATGATACCGCACCACCATCTAACTACCTACCTCATCCAGACTCGCCTGAACAGATATACACAGACCATACATCTAACTATACCACATCCAGCTCCCTGCCAATGGACACCCGCAACATCTAACTATACCTCATCCAGTTCCCTGCCAATGATACAAGCACCACCATCTAAATACTCTACCACGTCATAGTCCCTGCCAATGCATAACAGCACCACCATAACTATACCATACACCAGTCCAGCAATGATACCAGCCCCACCAACCAACCTACAATAGCTTCCCTGCCAATGATACGAGCACCATCATTAACTATACCTATCCAGTTCCCTGCCAATGAACCACAGCACACCATCGAACTATACCACATCCAGCCTCCCTGCCAATGATACCCAGCAACCAACATCTAACTATAACCATCCAGCTCCCTGACAATGTTACCAGCACCACCATCTAACTTATACCACATCCAGCTCCCTGCCCAATGATACCAGCACCCCATCTAACTATACTCATCCAGCTCCCTGCCAATAATACAAGCAACAATCTAACTATACCAACATCCAGTTCCCTGCAATGACACCCGCACCATCTAAACATACCACATCCAGTTCCTGCCAATGATACCCGCACCATTAACTTATACCACATCAGTCCATGCCAATGATACTAGCACCACCATCTAAACTATACCACATCCAGCTCCCTGCCAATCCAATGATACCAGCCCACCATTTAACTATACCTCATCCAGTTCCTGCCAATTATACAAGCACCACCATCAAAACTATACCACATCCAGCTACCTGCCAATGATTAACAGCACACCATCTAGCTATACCTCATCCAGATCTCTGTCAACGATACGAGAGCCCCACCATCTAACTATACCCATCCAGCTCCCTGCCAATGATACCAGCACTACCATTAAATATACTCTCATCCAGTTCCACATGTCAATGATACCAGGACCCACCATCTATCTTTCTATTACCTCATCCAGTTCCTGCCAATGATACCAGCCACCATCTAACTATACACATCCAGTCCCTGCCAATGAAACCAGCACCATCCATCAACCAATACCTTCATCAGCAACCTGCCAATGATAACCCGCAGTCTAACTATACCTCATCAGTTCCCTGGCAATGATATCCGCACCAATCTTAACACAGTATACTAATCCAGTCCACTGCCAATGATACCAGACCACAACTAGACTATACCTCATCCAGTCCTGCCACGATACCCCGCACACCATTCTAACTATAACCCATCCAGTTCCATGCCAATGATACAAACACCACCATCAAAAACTATACCCAATCCAGCTACCTGCAATGATACCAGCACCACCATCTATACTATACCAAACTCCAGCTCCCTTCCATGATACCAGCACCACCATCAACTATCACCAATCCAGATCCCTGCACCAATGATACACGCAACCATCATTATTCTATAACACAATCCAGCCCCTGCCAATGATACAGCACACCCCCCCCCCCCCCCACCATCTAACTATACCTCATCCAGTTCCCTGCCAATGATACAAGCACACCTATCCAAACTTATACCAACTATCCAAGTTCCCTGCCAATGACAACCAGCATCATCTAACTATTACCACATCCAGTTCCCTGCCAATGATAGCCGCACCATCTAACTATACCTCATCCAGTCCCCGCCAATGATACCAAGCACCACCATCTAAACTATACCACATCCAGTTCACTGCCAATGATACACACACCACCAAGATCTTACCACATCCAGCTCCTGCCAATGTACCAGCACCACCATCTAACTATTACCACGTCCAGCCCTGCCAATGATACCAGCACCACCATCTAAACTATACCTACATCCAGACTCCTGCCAATGATACCACCCCACCAACAACTATACACATTCAGCTCCCTGCCAAATGATACTAGCACACCATCTAATCATACCTCATCCAGTGTCCTGCCAATGAAACCAGCACCACCATGATATACCACATCCAAGCTCCTGCCAATGATACCCGCACCACCATCTAACTACTGTATACTGCATCCAGTTCCCTGCCAATGTTACCAGCACCACCATCTAACTATACACATCCAGCTCCTGCCAATGATACCAGCCACCACCCTAAACTAGTACCTCATCCAGCTCCTGCCAATAATACAAGCCACCACCATCTAACTATACCTCATCCAGTTCCTGCCAATGACACCCGCACCATCTAACTATACCACATCCAGTTCCCTGCCAATGATACCCGCACCATCTAACTATACCACATCCAGCTCCCTGCCAATGATACTACACCACCATCTAACTATACCACATCCAGCTCCCTGCCAATGATACCAGCACCACCATCTTAATTATACCACATCCAGCTCCTTGCCAATGATACCAGCACCACCATCTAACTATACCATCATCCAGCTCCCTGCCAATGATACCAGCACCACCATCTAACTATACCACATCCAGCTACTTGCCAATGATACCAGCACCACATCTAACTACCGATACCTCCATTAGTTCCCTGCAATGATACAAGCACCCACACTAACTACCTCATCCAGCTCCAGCTAATGAAACCAGCACCACCATCATAACGATACCTCATCACAGTACCTGCCAAGATACCCGCACCACCATCTTAATTATACCACATCCAGTCCTTGCCAATGATACCAAGCCCCACCATCTAACATATACCTCATCCTAGATACCTCTCCGCCAATGATACCAGCACCACCATCTAACTATACCTCATCCTGCTCCCTGCCAACGATCCGCACCACCATATAACATCATCCCCAGACTCCCGCAATGATTACCAGCACCACCATCTAACTATACCTCATCCAGTTCCCTGCCCAATGACACCAGCACCACCATCTAACTATAACCTGTCATCCAGTTACATGACCAGCAACCATCTAAACTATACCACATCCAGCTCCCTGCACAATGATACCAGCACCACCATAAATATACCACATCCAGCCCTGCCAATGATACCAGCACCACCATCTAACTACAGTATACATCATCATCTATCCCTGCCAAGATAAAGCACCACCATCTAACTAACCTCATCCAGCTCCCTGCCAATGATACCAGCACCACCATAACTATACCTCATCCAAGCGCTCACTGCCAATGAAGATCAGCACCACCATCTAACTATAACCTCATCCAGCTCCCTGCCAATGATACCAGCATACCATCTAACTATACCACATTCCAGCTCCTGCAATGATACCAGCACCAACCATCTAACGATACTCATCCAGTTCCTGGCCAATGATACCAGCAATCACCATCTAACATATACTCACCAGCTCCCGCCAATGATGACCGCACCACCATCTAACTATACCCACACCCAGCTCCTGCCAATGATACCAGCACCACATCTAAACTATACCTCATCCAGTTCCCTGCAATGGTTACCGCACCACCATCTAACTATACCTAATCCAGACTCACCTGCCAATGGATACCGCACCACAATCTAACTAGACCCATCCAGTTCCCGAAGGAAACCAGCACCACTATCTAACTATACTCATCCAGCTTTCCCTGCCATGATACACCGCCCCACACCATCTAACATTAACTCATCCAGCTCCCTGCCAATGATACCCAGCAACCACCATCTAAAACTGTAACTCTATCCAGTTCCTGCCAATGATACCAGCACCAACCATCTAACTATACCTCATCCAGTTCCCTGCCAATGATACCAGCACCACATCTAACTATACCACATCCAGTTCCCTGCCAACGATACCAGCACCACCATCTAACTATACCACATCCAGCTCCCTGCCAATGATACCAGCAACACGATCTAACTATACCACATCCACCTCCCTGCCAGTGATACCCGCACCACGATAACGTAACATCATCCAGCTCCCTGCCAATGATACAGCACCACCATCTAAATATACCACATCCAGCTCCCTGCCAATGATACCAGGCATCACCATCTAACTATACCACATCCAGGTCCGCAATGATACCGCACCACCCATCTCACTATACCTATCAGTCCCTGCCAATGATACCAGCACCACCATCCTAACTATACCTCATCCAGTTCCTGCCAATGAATTACAGCAACCACCCTAACTATACCTCATCAAGTCCCTGCTTATGAAACCAGCAACCACCATCTAACTTATACCTCATCCAGCTCCTGCCAATGATACCCGCACCACATTTAATATAACCTCATCCAGGATCCCTGCCAACGATACTAGTAACCCACCATCCTACACTATACCCACAAATCAGCTCCTGCCAATGATCCAGCACCAGCACCACCATCTAACATACCTCATCCAGTTCCCTGCCAACGATACCAGCACCACATCTAACTATACATCATCCAGCTCCTGCCAATGATACCAGCCCACCATCTAACTATACCTCATCCCAGTTCCCTGCCAACGATACTAGCACCACATCTAAAATATACCAAAACCCTGCTCCCTGCAAGTGATACCCCAGCACCACCATTAAACTATACCTCATCCAGTTCCTGCCAACGATACTAGCACCACCATCCAACTATACCACACCAGCTCCCTGCCAATGATACCAGCACCACCATCTTAATTTAACACATCCAGCTCCTTGCCAATGATCGAGCACCACCAGTCTAACTATACCTCTTCCAAGTTCCCTGTCAAGCACCACCATCTAACTATACCACATCTAGCTCCCTGCAATGATACCAGCACCACCATCTAATATACACATCCAGCTCCTTGCCAATGATACAAGCACCACCATCAACTTACAGTATACTCATCCAGTTCCTGCCAATATACCAGCAACCATAGAAGTATACCACATCCAGCTATTGCCAATGATACCAGCACCACCATCTAACTATACCTCATCCAGTTCCTTGCCAATGCTACCAGCACCACCATTCTAACTATACCTCATCAGCTCCCTGCCCATGATGATACCCGAAACCACCATCTTAATTATACCACATCCAGCTCCCTGCCCAATGATCCAGCACCACCATCAACTATACCTCATCCAGGTCCTGCCAATTATACCAGCACCACCATCTAACTATACCTCTCTCCAGTCCCTGCCAATGATTACCCACCACCATCTAAACTAACCTCATCCAGTTCCCTGCCAATGAAACCAGCACCACCATCTAACTATCCTCATCCAGCTCCCTGCCAATGATACCCGCACCACCATCTAACTATACCTCATCCAGCTCCCTGCCAATGATACCAGCACCACCATCTAACTATACCTCATCCAGTTCCCTGCCAATGATACCAGCACCACCATCTAACTATACCAATCCAGTTCCCTGCCAATGATACCAGCACCACCATCTAAACTATACCTCATCCAGCTCCCTGCAATGATACCAGCAACACGATCTAACTATACCCACCAGCTCCCTGCCAGTGATACCCGCACCACGATCTAACTGTACATCATCCAGCTCCCTGCCAATGATACCAGCACCACCATCTAACTATACCACATCCAGCTCCCGCCAATGATACCAGCATCACCATCTAACTATACCACATCCAGGTCCCTGCCAATGATACCAGCACCACCATCTAGCTATACTGTACCTCATCCAGCTCCCTGCCAATGATACCAGCACCACCATCCTAACTATACCTCACCCAGTTCCCTGCCAATGAATCCAGCACACCATCTAACATAACTCACCAGTTACTGCCAATATACAGGAACACCATCTACTATACCTCATCCAGTCCTGCCAATGATCCGCACCACCATCTAACTATACCTCATTCCAGACTCCCTGGCAATGATACCCGCACCACCATCTAACTATACCTCATTCAGCTCCCTGCCAATGATACCTGCACCACCATCTAACTATACCTCACCCAGCTCCCTGCCAATGATACCCGCACCACCATCTAACTATACCTCATCCAGTTCCCTGCCAATTAAACCAGCACCACCATCTAACTATACCTCAACCAGTTCCTGCCAATTAAACCAGCACACCATCTAATATACCTCATCCAATTCTCTGCCAATGAAACCAGCACCACCATCTAACTATACCTCATCCAGTTCCCTGCCAATGATACCAGCACCACCATCTAACTATACCTCATCCAGTTCCCTGCCAATGATACCAGCACCACCATCAACTATACCACATCCAGTTCCCTGCCAACGATACCAGCCACCACCATCTAACTATACCTCATCCAGCTCCCTGCCAATGATACCAGCAACACGATCTAACTATACCACATACAGCTCCCTGCCAGTGATACCCGCACACGATCTAACTGTACATCATCCAGCTCCCTGCCAATGATACCAGCACCACCATCTAACTATACCACATCCAGCTCCCTGCCAATGATACCAGCATCAACATCTAACTATACCACATCCAGGTCCCTGCTAATGATACCAGCATCACCATCTAACTATACCTCATCCAGCTCCCTGCCAATGATACCAGCACCACCATCTAACTATACCTCATCCAGTTCCCTGCCAATGAAACCAGCACCACCATCTAACTATACCTCATCCAGTTCCCTGCCAATGATACCAGGACCACCATCTAACTATACCTCACCCAGCTCCCTGCCAATGATACCAGCACCACCATCTAACTATACTCATCCAGCTCCCTGCCATGATACCGCACCCACATCTAAACTTACCTCATCCAGCTCCCTGCCAATGATACCTGCACACCATCTAACTATACCTCAACCCAGTTCCCTGCCAATGATACCCGCACCACCATCTAACTATACCTCATCCAGTTCCCTGCCAATGATACCAGCACCACCATCTAACTATATCTCATTTAGTTCCCTGCCAATTATACCAGCACCACCATCTAACTATACCTCATCCAATTCTCTGCCAATGAAACCAGCACACCATCAAACTATACCTCAATCCAGTTCCCTGCAATGATACCTGCCACCACCATCTAACTATACCACCATCCAGTTCCGCCACCGATACCAGCACACCATTAACAACCTCATCCAGCCCTGCCATGATACCAGCAACACGATCAACTATACCTCACTCCGCTCCCTGCCAATGATACCAGCACCACCATCTAACTATACCATCCATTCCCTGCCAATGATACCAGCACCACCTCTAAACTATAACCTCATCCAGTTCCCTGCCAATTAAACCAGCACCACCATCTAACTATACCTCATCCAATTCTCTGCCAATGAACCAGCACCACCATCTAACTAATACATCATCCGCTCCCTGCCAATGATACCAGCACACACCATTAACTATCACTCATCCAGCTCCCTGCCAATGATACCCGCACCACATCTAAATATACCTCATCCAGCTCCCTGCCAATGATACCTGCCCACCACAATCTAACTATACCTCACCCAGCTTCCCTGCCAATGATACCGCACCACCATTAACTTATACCTCATCCAGTTCCCTGCCAAGATACAGCACCACCATCGAAATATACCTCATCCAGCCCAGCCACCAATTAAACAGCACACCATCTAACTATTACCTCACCATCTCTGCCAATGATACCAGGCACCACAATCCTAAACTATACCTCATGCCAGTTCCCGCCAATGAATACACGCACCACCACTCTAAACTATATCTCATATCCAGCTCCCTGCTTATGAAACCAGCACCACCATCTAACTATACCTCATCCAGCTCCCTGCCAATGATACCCGTAACACCATCTTAATTATACCACATCCAGATCCCTGCCAATGATACCAGCACCACCATCTAACTATACCTCATCCAGTTCCCTGCCAACGATACTAGCACCACCATCTAACTATACCACATCAGCTTCCTGCCAATGATACCAGCACCACCATCTAACTATACCTCATCCAGTTCCCTGCCACGATACCAGCACCACCATCTAACTATACATCATCCAGCTCCCTGCCAATGATACCAGCACCACCATCTAACTATACCTCATCCAGTTCCCTGCCAACGATACTAGCACCACCATCTAACTATACACATCCTGCTCCCTGCCAATGATACCAGCACCACCATCTAACTATACCTCATCCAGTTCCCTGCAACGATAATAGCACCACCATCCAACTATACCACATCCAGCTCCCTGCCAATGATACCAACACCACCATCTTAATTATACCACATCCAGCTCCTTGCCAATGATACCAGACCACAATCTAACTATACCTCATCCAGTTCCTGTCAAGCACCACAATCTAAACTATACACATCCAGCTCCCTGCCAATGATACCAGCACCACCATCTAACTATACCACATCCATCTCCTTGCCAATGATACCAGCACCACCATCTAACTACAGTATACCTATCTAGTTCCCTGCCAATGATACAAGCACCACCATCTAACTATATCTCATCCAGCTCCCTGCCAATGATACCAGCACCACCATCTAACTATACCTATCCAGCTCCCTGCCAATGATACCAGAACCCCACCATTCTAACTATACCTCATCCAGTTCCTGCCAATGCATACCCGCATACCATTAACTATACCACATCCAGCTACTTTGCCAATGATACCAGCACCACCATCTAACTATACCTCATCCAGTTCCTTGCCAATGATAACAGCACCACCATCTAACTATACCTCATCCAGCTCCTGCCAATGATACCGAACCACCATCTTAATGATACCACATCCAGCTCCCTGCCAATGTTGATACCGCACCCATCTAACTATACCTCATCGGTTCCTGCCAATTATACCAGCACCACCATTCTACTTACCTCATCCAGTCCCTGCCAATGATACCCGCACCACCATTTAACTATACTCTCATCCAGTTCCCTGCACAATGAAAACAGCACCACATCTAAATATACCTCATCCAGTCCCTGCCAATGATACCCGAAACCACCATCTAACTATACCTCATCCAGCTCCCTGCCAATGATACCAGCACCACCATCTAACTATACTCATTCAGTGTCCTGCCAATGATACCAGCACACACCATCTAACTATACAATCCAGTTCCCTGCCAACGATACCAGCACCACCATCTAACTATACCTAAGTCACAGCTCCTGCAAGTACCAGCACACGATCTAACTATACCACATCCAGCTCCCTGCCAGTGATACCCGCACCACGATCTAACTGTACATCATCCAGCTCCCTGCCAATGATACCAGCACCACCATCTAACTATACCACATCCAGCTCCCTGCCATGATCGATACAGCATCACCATCTAACTATACCACATCCAGGTCCCTGCCAATGATACCAGCACCACCATCTAACTATACTGTACCTCATCCAGCTCCCTGCCAATGATACCAGCACCACCATCCTAACTAAGTATACCTCACCCAGTTCCCTGCCAATGAATCCAGCACCACCATCTAACTATAACTCATCCAGTTCCCTGCCAATGATACCAGGACCACCATCTAACTATACCTCATCCAGCTCCCTGCCAATGATACCAGCACCACCATCTAACTATACCTCATCCAGCTCCCTGGCAATGATACCCGCACCACCATCTAACTATACCTCATCCAGCTCCCTGCCAATGATACCTGCACCACCATCTAACTATACCTCACCCAGCTCCCTGCCAATGATACCCGCACCACCATCTAACATAACCTCATCCAGTTCCCTGCCAATTAAACCAGCAACCACACATCTAAACTATACTCATCCAGTTCCCCTGCAATTAAACCAGCACCACCATCTAACGATACCTCATCCAATTCTCTGCCAAGAAACCAGCACCACCATCTAACTATACCTCATCCAGTTCCCGCCAATGAACCAGCAACCACATTAACATATACCTCATCCGTTCCTGCCAATGATAACAGCACCACCATCAAACTATACAACACTCCAGTTCCCTGCCAACGATACCAGCAACCACAATCTAACTATACCTCATCCAGCTCCCTGCCAATGATACCAGCAACACGATCTAACTATACCACATCCAGCTCTCTGCCAGTGATACCCGACCACGATCAACTGTACATCATCAGCTCCCTGCCAATGATACAGCACCCATCTAACTATACACATCCAGCTCCTGCCAATGATACCAGCTACCCCCATCTAACTATACCACATCCAGGTCCTGCTATGATTACCAGCATCACCACCTAACTATACCTCTTCCAGGTCCTGCCAATGATACCAGGACCACCATCTAACATTATACCTCATCCAAGACCCGGCCAATGATACCAGCACCAGACATATAAACTATACTAAGCAGCTCCCTGCAATGAACCCGCACCACATCTAACTTACCCATCCAGCTCCCTGCCAATGATACCTGCACCACATGATAACTATAACCTCACCCAGCTCCCTGACCAATGATACCCGCACACACCATCTAAATATAACTCATCCAGTTCCCTGCCAATGTTGATCAGCACCACCATCTAACTATACCTCATCCAGTTCCTGCCAATTAACAGCACCAGCATCTAAACTATACCTCATCCAATTCTTGCACAATGAAACCAGCACCACCATCTAACATACCTATCCAGGTCCGCCAATGATATCACGCACCACCATCTAACTATACCACATCCAGTTCCCTGCCAACGATACCAGCACCACCATCTAACTATACCTCATCCAGCTCCCTGCCAATGATACCAGCAACACGATCTAACTATACCTCACCAGCTCCCTGCCAATGATACCCGCACCACCATCTAACTATACCTCATCCAGTTCCCTGCCAATGATACCAGCACCACATCTAACTATACCTACCAGTGCCTGCCAATTAAACCAGCACCACCATCTAACTATACCTCATCCAATTCTCTGCCAATGAAACCAGCACCAACCATCTAACTATACCTCATCCAGCTCCCTGCCAATGATACCAGCACCACCATCTAACTATACCTCATCCAGCTCCCTGCCAATGATACCCGCACCACCATCTAACTATACCTCATCCAGCTCCTGGCCAATGATACTGCACCACAATCTAACTATACCTCCAACCAGCTCCCTGCCAATGATACCCGCCACAACCATCTAACTATACACTCATCCTTCTGCCAATGATACCAGACACCACCATCTAACTATACCTCATCAGCTCCTGCCAATGATATCAGCAACAGGATCTAACTATACCTCACCCAGCTCCCTGCCAATGATACCCGCACCACCATCTAACTATACCTCATCCAGTTCCCTGCCAATGATACCAGCACCACCATCTAACTATACCTCATCCAGTTCCTGCCAATTAAACCAGCACCACCATCTAACTATACCTCATCCAATTCTCTGCCAATGAAACCAGCACCACCATCTAACTATACCTCAATCCAGGCTCCTGCCAATGATACAGCACCACCATCTAACTATACCTCATCCAGCTCCCTGCCAATGATACCCGCACCACCATCTAACTATACCTCATCCAGCTCCCTGCCAATGATACCTGCACCACAATCTAACTATACCTCACCCAGCTCCCTGCCAATGATACCCGCACCACCATCAACATAAACCTCACCAGTTCCCTGCAATAGATAACCGCACCAACCAATTAAACTATAACCTCAATCCAATGTCTCTGCCAATGAAACCAGCACCACCATTCTAACTATACTCATCCAGTTCCCTGCAATGAATACCAGCACCACCATCATTAACTATACCGCATCACAGCTCTCTGCCAATGATACCAGCACCACCATCGTAACAATACCACATCAGTTCCTGTCAATGATCCAGCACAGATCTAACTATACCTCATCCAGTTGCTCTGCCAATAGATACCAGAAACCACCATCAACTTACCACATCAGCGTCCTGCCAATGTGTTACCAGACCACCATACTAACTACATGATACTTAGATCCAGTTCCTGCCAAAGATACCAGGACCACCATCTAAACTATAACTCATCCAGTTCCCTGCCAAATGAAACCCAGCACCACCAATTAACTATACTGCATCCAAGCTCTCTGCCCAGATAACAGCACACATTTTAACTATTACCGCACCAGTTCCTGTCAATGATACCAGCGCACGTTTGATAACCAGCACCAGCATTAGTAACCTTACCACAACCAGTTCCCTGCCAATGATACAAGCACCAGCATGTAACTCTATACCTATCCAGTCACTTGCCACATGATACCAGCACCACCACTAACTAACCACATCCAAGCTCCTGCCAATGTTACAGCCCACCATCTTAACTATAACCTAATCCAGTTCCTGCCAATGATACCAGCACCCCATCTAACTATACCTACATCAAATTCCTCTGGCCAATGATACAAGCACCACCATTAAAACTATTACCTCATCCATTCCACTTGCCAATGATACCAGCACCACCATATTTTTGTTGTTTCTAAGCATACCTCATCCAGCCTCACGTGCCAATGTATACCAGCAGACACAAATCTAACTATACCACATCCAGCTCCCTGGCCAATGTTACCAGCCCCACCATCTAACTATACCTCATCAGTTCCCTGCCAATGATACAGAACCCACCATCCTAACTATACCTCATGCAAATTCAACTGCAATGATACCAGCAACCCGCACCATCTAACTATACCACATCCAGCTCCCTGCCAATGATACTAGCACCACCATCTAACTATACCACATCCAGCTCCCTGCCAATGATACCAGCACCACCATCTAACTATACCACATCCAGCTCCCTGCCAATGATACCATGGTGGACTTAATGAGATAAAGGCCCCACAATAATACATTCCAAGATCTTCAACAGAAATTCCACCCCCCACCACTTCCCGCTATTTAGCTTGATTAAGATCAGACATTTTTATATGGAGCTATATCCCAAAAAACAAAATTTACAGAATCCAAACAAAATTCGAAAAAATATGTTGCCAAGCGGATATATAAAAAGGGATGATATCGGAGATCTGCTCGGGAAATATCACTGCTAATAGTAGCGTCATCATGATATATGAAAAAAATAGATTAAGACCTCATATGGAAATAGATTAAAGATGACGGGAGGATATCTGGGACCATCAGAAGCAAAAACTTCGATTGTACTTTTATATTAAAAGAAAATATTATTAAGAAAATATTATTGAAATAGGTAACCTAACCCCCAGTAGGCTGATCCGGCAGGGCAGATCTCCCCCGCCTAGCTGACCTCTGCTGGAGAAGCTAGAAGAGATGTGCCGGAAAAGCGGATCTGGTACATATACTGCGTGTTTTGTCCCCAGTTACAGATTGTCTGGACATGATTAGAAGAAATATGATCAAAGATGTTACTGGGGAGAATAGGAGGAATTATTAAGATAGTACCACAGAGATGGAACCCGCGTGTCCTTTCTACTAGCCAACCCATAGAAGACTACTGACCCTCAAAGGAAATTGGGGACATCATTCTCACCTCCAGCATGCTGCTAAATAGCAGTACACATGGAAAAAACTGAAATGAAAGCCCCAATCAAAGCAAACGGTATCCCACAGCATTAATGAGGTCAGAAATGAGGATCCACTCTGCAGCCTCCTAAGCAGAAAACCGACCAGATTATAAGGTCTGGGACGCATGGCCTGAGAACTAGAAAAATAGAGACTAGGAATCTATTCACAACAAGGTAAAAAACTAATACCGAACCGACGGAGAGAGATTAGGAGGAAAGCTCCTTCTTTATCTCTCTTCCCCCCTCACATCTTACCCTTTCCTCTCCCCCACCTCCTCTTCACTATTCTTGTTCACATCTTCAAGTAAGAAAGCACTACAACTTTGAAGGTAGTAGCCTACCCGATGGAAGCCGAGAAGATTTAAATGTTCTAAAGAAAGTTTTTTTTAGGATTTGAGTTTCGTGGCTTCATGAAATGTCTTAAGAACTTATGGTCAGAATATGTTTAAATATCAAAAAAGATAGTTCTACGTTCAGATGTATGTACATTGTTCTTCCTGGTTAAAGTTTTGACGTGTGGATAGCACAAAAACATTAAAAAAACGTTTGAAAAAAAAAAGAAGTGGGGAGAGAGGGGGCTTGGTGTAGCTACGAGTGTGCATTAGTCCAAGGTAAGGGGCCGTGAAGGGAAATGGTTTAAGGCGAGCAGGAGAAGTAGAGGTGAAAGGGGGGAGTGGAGACAGTTAGGGTAGAGTACAGGGGATGAGCGGGGCATCGGAGAGATCAAAATGATACCGTATGTGGGAAGGGAGAAGATGGGTGGAGTGCGCTTAAAGGTAAGGGAGATTAGCAAACTTGTGTAGGTAATTGAATGTGATGGGAAGCAAAGAGAGGGATTTAAGGCGAGATGAAGCAGTTTTGGACAAAGGGAAAAATATTATTGATACAAATAAACATTACATAAGAACCACCCTGCGCCTTTTCGATTTTCTTTCTACAAAATTAAGTACTTCATCTCAGTTAGTATATACTGTATACAATTTTTCCTGTTGGCGCCACATGTATACATATTTATGCAAGTTCTATAATCTCACTGAAAGCGTGTGCGTTCCACATGAAAACTATACGCATACCCTGTACACCTTCCACAACAGAACATCATAGGACAAAGCAGGCAAAGCTATTGTAATAAATAAAATAACTTAACCATTAGTGTTAATGCATGTCAGCAAGAAAGCAGAATAGCTCAAATATGTATTATAGCGTGGGCAGTAATGAGGAGTAAGTAATATTGACTATTCTGAATGAGTGAAAGATCTCCTGTTCTTTGGGTTCCAGCAAAAATCATTACTTCCTTAAACCTAAAGGATTAATGTGTTTATTTGTCTGACCTTTGCATTGCAGTTCATGCCAAGAAACCCCCCATAAAAATGCTATTATAAAATAAAAGGGTTATGGGAAACGAATGCATTCACAATTTATATCCAAATTGATTGAAACATCATTCCGTTTACCAAAAAATATTGACCACTATATCAATAACGGCTTCAACGTTAAAGAATCTAGTATGAAATTCAGATAATTTTTGGCTGGGTGCGAAATAAAACATTAATATGAAAAGATTACGGCCTTTTTGTTTTTCCAAATGTCTGAATTATTGAATAAATCAGTGCCGTTTTTGCATCATTACTATACGTTTCACTTCGCCCCAAGGGCATTATTTCAATGGTAATAGCTTAACATGGAGGTGCAATCACACTGTGTGGTAATGCTATTCCAGAGAGCCATTTCTTTCATGTGCCATTCTCCCTATAGATTTATAGCAGGATGAGGAATAGATAGTTCAGTTTTAAAACCAGCCTTGCAATGTAACTATTACAAGGGTGGAGGGGGGGGAGTTTACATTTGGAATTACATTTTAAGTATAACATTGTCAAGTGCAGTCTGCAGCTCAATACTGTCTTTCAAGAAGACACAAAGATGAAAATATTGCCTTTGCAATAAAAATGGTCAGCACTTAAACATAATACAAAAAATACCACATACGCATTAAACCAGGAGAGGAATATAAGATTACAATTAAATTAAATTCAGAACGATGTGCATGGTTTGTATAAAACAAAAGCCATGAATAGGAGTTTAAATGACCGTGTTATGTATTGCAGTTGGGAAATGTTTTGTAACATTGTGATAGGCTATGTTTTTGTATAGGAGGAATTATGTTATTACACTGGAAATCCCAATTTTATAGCAATTTCGCTAGTAATCTTTGCCTAATGACTGAGTACTCATTGCGACAATAGATCCTTTGGCTCTTATTATCCTTTGTACAGGTATAAGCTTTAGCTAGATGTCTGGAGATTCATTCAAACTGTATCAAAAACTGTATTCAAATGAAATTGGTTGCCATTCTGTACATGGTTTATACTGTTGGCTTCGGTTGCTAAGATAGAATCTAAGTGTCTGAAGAATCTAAGTGGACCCAGAAATGTATTTACATCCTTGCATAAAAAACACTAGTCCAGGGGCGGCAAATATTAGTCCTCAAGGGCCACCACAGGTAGGTTTTAAGGAATCCATGCCTCTCACAAAGTGCTCAATCCAGTGACTTCAGTTACTGAGCCCACTGATTGAGCACCTGTGCTGAAGCAGGGAGGATATCCCGAATACTGGCCTGGTGGGGCCCTTCAGAGCTGGCAGTGGCAGCCACTGGACAGTGGCCACTCAGGACAAGGTATATAGAAGGGACAAAGCATGCTACAGTATAACAATTTGCACACTATAAAACAATAAATTGGAATATACTCAGTCATACTAAGTTCCACTACGAGGGATTAGGACACAAACGTAAACATATATAAACGCAGTGGGACTTAAAATCCAGAATCAGAGGTAGTTAAAGTACGACGGTACGCAAAGAAAACTTAAGTAACGGTAATGAGATGCTAGCATAAGCAAAACGTCGCATATTAGCTTATGAAAACAGTTAATTGATACAGTTTTCACTTTTGCTGAGCAATCAATTTGCTCATTGGCGCTTAGACACAATTGGCAACAGTCGTTTTTCTGAATGTTCAAAATACTGTATTATGCAGCCATTGTGAAAGGACATAAAATGCAGTGATTTGACTCCACCTCATTAGGCAGTAACGTTAGCAGTATTTATGGCAAGCAGCAGTATAAAATTGATGATAGCGGGGCTGGCGTTCTGAAAATCACAGTGACTCCTAACACTAATCTAGCCAATATGGTATTACAATTTGTGAGGTCAAGTGAAAAATAGATGCACATGTTTTACAGACATTGCTTGCTTCCACTAGTATAGATCCGGTAGAACGGAGAGGGGAAGCAAGGCCATATATATTATATTATCAAGTATTCTGTCATACGATGCCTTTTTAACAAGTGTGTGAAGAGACCGTAAAGCCCAATGATGGGGTGTAATGTAGGTGTCTCGAGCACCGTTAAGGTCAGTATGTTATAAGACTCATTAGAAAGAGAACTCCGACTTTGGCCCTATCAATCAGCCCAAAATCAAGGCAGTTTGTCCGACTGCGAGAAACGAAAGGCGCTCGGAGTGTATTGAGATAGGTCCTTTAAGCGAAACTTTTAACTAGGAGATTGGTCAAAATCCGTTCTAGGGAATTCCCGAACTCTCCATTAAAAATCGGTTCCGGATAAATCGTCGACAAATTGTGGCGTTACAATTCATGCGGATTAATAAAAAAACGCACTAAAATTCAATCCGTGATGGATTTTACCATCAATCCGAAGGATTCCGTAACTGCTGGTGGATTTAAGAATTCCAATCCGCGGATTCAGAAATCCGCAAACAATAATTGCTGAATCCACGGCTTTGGGTTCTTAAAATCCACCAGCGAATTGCAGAATCCGTTGGATTTAATTGTCAAGTGATAAAAAAAAAAATACGGAGATTGAAGCCGGACGGACCAAACGCAATCCGGACCGATCTAAGTATTGCCAAACATCTCCACTTCGTCTCGTCTGTCAAAGGACATTGTTCCAGAGTCTTGGTTTTGTCAGATGCAACTTTGCAAAAACCAAAGCAATGCTGCATGTTCGTTATAGGGAAGAAGAGGCTTCTCATGGCACCCTCCAAAACAAACCATACTGTTTCAGTCTTTCGTTTTCTAATTGTACTGTCTGAAACTTTAAATTTAACATGCTAACTGAGGCGGTCGAGTCGGAGATTGTTAACTCTTTGGTTTTTTGCAATTTCTCTGAGCATTGCACACGGTCTGACCTTGGGGGAATTTGCTTGAGGGACGTCACTCATAGGAGAGGCAATTGTTCTTGAATGCGTTCCACTTTTGAATAATCTTTCTCACTGAAGATGATGAACTTTAAAGTGTTGGAAAAGGCCTCTTTAACCCTTCCTAGATTGATGGGCAGAGCAAACCAAAAATTGCTTCTCTATGTGATATTGATGATGACGTGTCATCCTTGGCATTGTGTTAACACACACCTGAATGCTCCAGACCATGCAAACGCTAAAAACTTCGGCTTTTTATGAGGTTGGTCGGCACTGTGATGATCAACTTAATCAAGGGATTTGATTAGCAGCAACGTCTGATACTTAGTGCATCTACTTCCCAGGAGACAGTAAGGGTTGTGTTTGTACTTGTTTTATAATAGCTTCTCCATTGGCTTTTTTGTTAAATAAATCATGACACGGTTATAATATGTCATGTGTTGTGTTGTTCATCTGAGGTTGTATTTTAGACCGTCTAAGGAACAGAATTGTTTATGACGTCCTGTATGTAAAACCATAGGAATTCAAAGGGGTGGGTGTACTTTCTGTTTCACACAACTGTATTTCCCCTTACTTGAATAATACAAAATAGCAAACATAAGATGTCATTATCTCATATATAAAAGTGCGACGGCCTTTTGTTGATTAGATTTGTATTTTGTCGGGTACCTTCCAGACGCATTCCACAGTAGCAAGTGATTCAAGAATTGGTGAGTGATGATCCTAATCATAAGTTCATAAAGCACATTTGCAGTTGTCACTAGGCTTTTATGTTTCGCACAGGAAGGGATAACCATATTTGTGATAATTACAAGTTTAATTAGTTCTGCCTGCCAAGAGTAGCCAACGTTTATAAAATCTCAGAGGTAAGGACAGGTTATTCCCTCACCATTTAGCAATGGGTGGGGTAACATTAATGTCTACAACAATGTTTACTTGAGAACAGGCAGAAGGAACTCATAAGCATGCACAACACAATTAAAATACACTATCAAGGCAGAAATAAACCCCGTTCTTGTGGTCTCGCTGAATGAAACAATAGACCAGAGTGTTAACGCTTTTGATAATGGAGGAGCTAGTAGTAGTGTGCAAAAATATGGTCACTAATTAGGGAGGTCATGATGCTGTGCTAATTTTCTCAAGAGCAGCATTCCCGGGAGAGTTGTTTTACAGGAGAGTGCTGAGACAATAGTTCTGTCTGTTCAAAGCTCTGAGGGGACAAGAAACTCTCATCGGAGGCACTGGCCCGACCATCATAAATACGGACATGCCTTGAAAAACCGTGTTTCTGTGTTTGCTGGCTGGAAGTCATCTTTGCAGTTCCGTCAACACTACTGAAAATAAAACAAATTGTGTTCTCCTTGCTCAGGTAGCTTTATTTAAAGTGGTTTGGAAGTGTGCGATACATTTGCACACAAACAGTGTGGAACCTCCACTAGCCATCCTGTAACGCTATTAATTGTGGTTCTGGCTTCACCCAATTATATATGGATTTTAATTTAAGCTGACATTTAGTGCCGTGGGGAGATCTCGGCTCACAATTGAGAGCCTAGTTACCACAGTGAAATCAATGGTTTATGTTTGTTAACATTTATTTTTATGTTCGTTATTTTATTTATTTTTATTTTCCAATGCCCAAAAGCAACCAGTAGTACATTCTGGAGGGTGAAAGGGGTGCGTGGTTAGCCTTGGGGTGGAGACGGAGGGGTTAACCCACTTATTACTGAACGTAGCTGCCTAAAGGTAATGATGTTGAATTATCATGTATTTTCTATTGGTAATGTTTTTTTTTTTATTTACTGGGTCTAGTCTAGTGTGTATTTTTTATATTAATGCCAATTGTAGTAAGGTATGGGGGCGGAAGTTTCCCCCGGTGAGGGTGGTTAGAATCCGGGGCTGGTGGCAAGAATGGTTAACCCTTGGTTCGTAAAGCATTGAATGGCAATAGGTGATAAGGGGGTAATGGGGGTGGTGTAGCGGCATTTAAAAATATATATTTAACCCCTGTCATGCTGGGTGTATACCTTGGTGACACAGGATCACATGGGTTAATTGTTATTTCTGTCATGGCTTTTTTCTGTAATAATGGTTATTACAGAAGCCTATTATAGAATGTATTACTGGTGATCGCGATGCTGGGCATTAACACATTGATTAATGGGCCCGCGTTTGCTGACGACTTGCTCTGATAGCAGAGGCTCATTACAGGGCATGGTTGTTACGAGTTCCAACGAGGGCCCGAAACTAGCCTGTTTGAGCAGTAGAAAAAATCCAAACTTTTAATGTGCTGCAAACACATAGGGTGAGCTGAAAGATCCACCATTCCAAATGCGCCCATCGAGACTTTTTGTGGTTTTTTTTTTAGACACTTTACCTACCTTGGAAGCAATATTCCGGAAATGGAGACTCTCATCAGAAATAATGCTAGAATACAAAAAGTTACCATTGCGTGGGGCTCAATTAAGGAAACTTTGGCCAGTAAGTATAGCTTTGAAGACAAAAGTCCGCATTTAACAAAGCTGCTATTTACTACCGACTTTATTATAAGGTTGTGAAACAGGGCCGGATAAAGGTGACACACCAACATAAAACTGGACTTTTTCCAAAATCGGTGCATGATCGACTCAGAAAAAACCAAATATACTGATAGGACGTCAAATGCTGCAAATTCGACAAAAATTGCGACATGTCCGAAAATGGTCGGCCCATTATAGAACATAGACGTGCCATTGGTTAGGCCACAACATTGCGGATGCCGAACACATGACACTGGCGACAATTGATCCTCACATTTCCGCACGGCAGGATTTTGCCGTGCGGGTAGCGTGGTGACGCGGATATGTCGCAAGGCGTCTCACTGTGCACGCGCGCGCCCGGCTTACCCGGTTTCCCCGACACCCCTGGAATTTGAAGTGAGGGTAAAGGCGGGGGGTGCGGGGGAAGCAAGAGGGAAGAGCAGGGAGCCGGGTTCGTGGTGGGGAAGGGGGACAAAATGCACGCGGTGGAGGGGGCGCGGAGGGGAAGAGGAGGAGGTTAGAGAGGTCTTCGCTCAGTATTTCTCGCATTAAGCCGATGCCTTTGCCGCTTCCTTCTTCCAATGATTTTCCTAAGATCTCAGTCTCTACCCATCCCTTCTGCCCTTCTCTTCCTCCGTCCCTTAGTCCCACCCTACCCCCTCATTCTCCTTATCATACCATGAACGTCCCACTTACTCATTTCCCCATCCCCTCTCCCCCCACCTCAAACCGCATTTTTCCCCCCTCTTCTTCGTCCACTCCCCTTAGTATCTATGCCCCTTTTCGCCGTCGCGCACTCCCGCCACGTACTCTACTACTCTCCGAGGCCTACTTCTCCCTAAATTCTAGTGCCGTTCGTTCTCCTACATCTCCCTGGTTTTCCCCTATTGCACTCCAACCGCCGTCCCACGTAGCTCTTCTTCGCCGCCCTAACACTAACCTACCCCCCTCCACCACGGCCACCCCCTCTTCTTGCTTTTAGATACTTCCATGGCATGGGTACCGTTATACAGTTCTTCTTCTCTCTCTTTTTCTCCCATCACTTCTCCCATGAGCCCCCCCTCACTTCTTGCCAACCCTTTCATGCACGTGCTCTCACCTGCAGTGATACGTTTCAATTACCACGTTCGCCACTGCGTCTCAGACTCCCATTGAGTCTTTTGTTGCCCGCAGCTCTCACTCTCTGATCCCTCGGTCACACTTTTCCCAGACCGGGTTTCTCGGTATCACCTGTCTCCTCTCTGGCTATCCACAACTACATCTTCTCCGTTCCCTCCACCCAGGAAACTCATCTCAACCTCGTTTTACCTTCGTACATGCCTCTTACCCCAATACCTATTGTTCTCTCTCCCCAGCAACACGGGAAGCAGTCTCCCGTCTTGCTAGACTTCGTTCTTATTCCTAGTTTTCGTCGCTCACCCTCCGTCATCCCTATGCCCTTCCGCTCTTGGCCAACCAAATTCACATCGTCCTCTCATTTGCATACCGGGCCCTGTCCGTCCCCTAATTCTCCCCGGCCCTTCTCCAGTATCTAGGCGCTTATCCTCCCACTCCTTTTCTCCAATGCCGTCCACTCCCTATTCGCGAACTTCCCCTCAACGATCCCCCGCCTTACACGGAATGATAGGAGCTCTATTTTCTTATCTTAACCAAGGCTTCATCTTCTCATTTTCCCCGCCTCTCTGCCTAAGTCGATCAGCTGCATTCTTACCGGCCTGTTACCTACTCTTTTCCTCCCACCGTTACCTATTATTTAACCTCGTCCATTTAAAAAACCCCTAAAGTAAATCTCTCTTCCGCATCCCGCACGAAGACCGATCCGATCTTCCCCATTCCCCCTGGGCCCGCAATTGACCCGCGCAAGGTACCCCTCCCCCACTTGTAAATACTTCACGCGAGTATTCCCACCCTCTCCTTTTACGTCTCACGCAATCCTCCACTTCTCTTTAGCGCACGCAATTCACCTTAACTGTTAAGATGAAATGCGCGCAGAAGGCCGATTGGAGAAAGCAAGAACGGAGGGNNTTCCCTGCCAATGATACCAGCACCACCATCTAACTATACCTCATCCAATTCCCTGCCAATTATACCAGCACCACCATCTAACTATACCTCATCCAGTTCCCTGCCAATGATACCCGCACCACCATCTAACTATACCACATCCAGTTCCCTGCCAATGATACCAGCACCACCATCTAAATATATTGCATCCAGCTCTCTGCCCATGATACCAGCACCACCATCTAACTATACCTCATCCAGTTCTCTGTCAATGATACCAAAGCCATTGATACCAGCACCAGCATCTTAACTATACCACAACCAGTTCCCTGACAATGATATCAGCACCAATACCCCTAACATTACCCCATCCTACTCCCTGCCAATAAAGCCAGCACCAATACCCCTAACAATACCACATTCCGCTTCCTGCCAATTATATCAGCACCAATACCCCTAACAATACTACATCCATCTCCCTGTCATTGATACCAGCACCAATACCCCTAACAATACCACCAGCACGACCATCTGAACTATACCACAACCAGTTCCCTGCCAACGAAATCAGCACCAATACCCCTACAATGCCACAAACAGCTCCCTGCCAATAAAGCCAGCACCAATACCCCTAACAATACCACATTCAGCTCCCTGCCAATGATACCAGCACCAATACCCTTAACAAGTCCGCAACAAGCTCCCTGCCATTAATACCATCACCAATACTCCTAACAATACCACATCTAGCTCCCTGCCAATGATACCAGCACCAATACCCTAACAATGTATGTATGTTTTTATTTATATAGCGCCATTAATGTACATAGCTTTTCACAGCAGTAATACACGTGATAATCATATAAATAACAAAAATAACAGATCATTGAAAAAGTGCGTCAGGCATAAAAGTAACATTTCGGAAGAGGAGTCCCTGTTAGCTTACAATCTAATTGGTAGGTAGGAAGGACGTACAGAGACAGTAGAAGGGTGTTCTGGTAAGTGCGTCTGCAGGGGGCCAAGCTATATGTATCATGTGTATAGTATTAGCCACAGTGCTATTCATATGCTTCTTTAAGCAAGTGTGTCTTAAGGTGGGTCTTAAAGGTGGCTAGAGAAGGTGCTAGTCGGGTATTGAGGGGAAGGGCATTTCAGAGGTGTGGGGCAGTCAGTGAGATGGGTTTAAGGTGGGAAAGGGAGAGGAAAGGGTGTATCTTTGTAATATTGCGGAGGAAAAAGCGATAGGTTTTAGATACATTTTGAGTATGAGTGGAGAATGTGATAGGAGTCGAGTGTGACCCCTAGGCAGCGTGCTTGGGCTAGTGGGTGAATGATAGTACTTTCAACAGTAATGTGGAAGGAGGTAGTAGGGCTAGGTTTGGGAGGAAGTATGGGGAGCTCTGTTTTTGCCATGTTAAGTTTAAAGTCGGTGGAGGGCCATCCAGGATGATATAGCGGAGAGACGTTCAGAAACTTTAGTCTGTACAGCAGGTGTAAGGTCAGGGGTTGAAAGGTAACTTTGTGTGTTGTCAGCATAAAGGTGATATTTAAACAATACCAAATCCAGCTCCTTGCCAATGATACCAGCACCAATACTCCATACACTACCACATCCTGCTCCCTGTCAATGAAATCAGCACCAATAGCACAACCAGCTCCCTGTCAATAATACCAGCAGCAATACCCCTAACAATACCACATCCAGCTCCCTGCCAATAATACCAGCAGCAATACCCCTAACAATACCACATCCAGCTCCCTGCCAATAATCCCAGCACCAATACCCCTAACAATACCACATCCAGCTCCCTGCCAATAATACCAGCAGCAATAACCCCTAACAATACCACATCCAGCTCCCTGCCAATAATACAAATACCAGAAGCACACCCTCCTAACAATACCACATCCAGACTCCCTGCCAATAAACAGCACCATACCCCTAACAATACCCACATCCAGCTCCTGCAATAATACCGCAGCAATAACCCTAACAATACCACATCCAGCTCCGCCCAATAATACCAGAAGCAATACCCCTAACAATACCACATCTCAGCTCCCTGCCAATAATACCCGCAAGCAATACCCCTAACAATACCACATCCAGCTCCCTGCCATAATACCAGCAAGCACTACCCTAAACAATACAACCATCCAGCTCCTGCCAATAATACCAGCACCAATACCCCTAACAATACCACATCCAGCTCCTGCCAATAATACCAGCACAATACCCCTAACACACCACATCCCACGCTCCCTGCCAATAATACCCGCACCAATACCCAAACAATACCACACCAGCTCCTGCAATAATACCAGCACCAATACCCCTAACAATACCACATCCAGCTCCCTGCCAATAATACCAGCACCAATACCCCTAACAATACCACATCCAGCTCCCTGCCAATAATACCAGCACCAATACCCCTAACAATTCCACATCCAGCTCCCTGCCAATAATACCAGCACCAATACCCCTAACAATACCACATCCCGCTCCCTGCCAATACTGGTCCCTCGCCCTGTCATCTCTTCCCCCCATCCATTCCTTCTCTTTATTTAGCATTGTTTTCAGAGCCCTGCTAGTTCTCTTCCCACCTCTCATTCTCTCTCCCCCCTTCCTTTTCTGGCTCCCCCCTTCCATATTTGTGTCCCACACTCTCGAACACATTCTCCCTTCCAGCTCTCCTCCTCCTGAGGGGAAGGAAATGGCTGCCATATTTCATGTTCCGTGAAGCGTGATTCTGCACTATTGCACATACACAAGATACAAATATACACACACGCATATATACATCTGATACACACAAAAACACCTTCAAACCACACACACAAATACATGTGCCATACACACAACAACAAACACATTTAAACACGCACACAAACATGTGATACACGCCTAGAAAAACACATTGAACACACATTATTGTTATATGTACACACACAAACACATTCAAACACATATATACATGTGATACACACACCCAAACATGTAATACACACACACAAGCACATTGAAACACATACATACATGTGATACACACCCAGACACAAATACATTGAAACATACACACATTATTGTGATACACACACCCAAACAGTGAAACACACAAGCAAATTGAAAAACACAAATGATGCACACAAACACATTCAAACACACATACAGTACACAAAGAAATATTCAAATAAAGACATATGTGCTAACCACAACTAAACACAAACACACACACACGCGCACACACACACACACACACACAGACACACACACACACACACACACACACACACACACACACACACACACACATGATTCAAACAAACACATTCAAACACACACAAATACTGTACATGATAAACACACATAGTCAAACACACACAAACATGTAACCCTAAATTAGAATTTCATAGCATTTCTTTTTGTTTAAAAAAATTAATACAAATCCCATTACTTTATTAATATGACACAAGCTAACCCTAAAGCAAATAGACAGAGGCAACATTTCGGGCATGAAGCCCTTTGTCAAGCCTTAGCACACTACCAGGCCGCTGTGAGGTCTCACCGAGATACCTTCAAGCACACACAATGTGACTTCATAAACAGCCCTTTAGATGAACAAATGCAGTTGCAGAACATTGCTATATGTACTGTATGTATATCTTTATGTATATAGCGCCATTCATGTACATAGCGCTTCACAGCTATAATACCCATAATAATATAGCACATAATGGGAATAAGCGCTTCAGGCATAGAATAGGAAAAGGAGTCCCTGCCCAGAAGAGCTTACAATCTAAGTGGTAAGTGTGGATAACTTACAGCGCCAGTAGGAGGGTGTTCTGTAAGTGCACCTGAAAGGGGTCATGGCTAGTGCATATGAGATGTATAGTATCAACCAACGGAGCTGCCCATATGCTTTGTTAAAGAGGTATTTTAAGATAGGTTTTAAAGGTGGAGAGAGAGGGTGCTAGTCGGATATTGAGGGGTTACCTTCACCACAGGATGTCCCCCCGGTGAAGCCTTCACTGCCCCCCGACTTCCCTCTGTCTCATAATGAGCGCGGTGATGAGTCCGTGGCTGCACCTCCACCCTTAGCTCTAACCCCTCAAACTGGCAGGGCAGAGGCCAGTCCAGAGGGGGCAAAGAGGATGACCTGAGAGAGAACCACAGAGTCAAGAAGTAGCATCACCTTCTGAATGTACACAGCTGTGAGGCAGATTACCCTCTGCCCATTAAGTAACGACCTCCATACCCTTCTCACAGCTATGTCACTGCATCACAATCCTGCTCAAGATCACCTTAATCTTCCCAATATTGACACCCATTACAGAGCTCCCTAATTTGTAACTAATACAGTACCTCAATTCTACCATGTAGCACCCTCTACTATCCTAGTATAAAGAATTTCCACACCACTGTAACCCTCACCCCTTTCCCTTTACACATCCTGCTGTTCCACAGAAACCTTTCACTACCTCTGAATTCTGCCCTTCAGCATCCTTTGCTCTCCCAGTACTGAACCCTCACACACAAAGCTGTCACTGCAGCTCCTACTACACTTTTAGCAACATTCCCATAACACACAGCTCACCGACATGCTTCATTTCATTCACACGGTATCTCAGCTTCATTACCTGAACACTGGACTTTGCCCTCCAACCCTAGCTTTGGACCAGGCCAGGGCAGAAGGCACAGCCAGATAATCCATTCCCGCATTCTCCTTCCTGCTGTGAGGGAACACACCAGAGCTCTCCTCTCCCACAGACCCAGGTTGACCTGGGGGAAAGGTTTTTCCAGGGTTTGATGCCTCCTCAGGCCTAACAGGGGCAACAGTCTGTTCTGCTGATGTCCTCCGTGCCTTCTGTGGTATGTTGTCCCCTCTCTCCACAGAGGGGGTTGACATTGGTTGTTGCTGAAGCTCACTGAGTTTGGGGGAAGCCTCTCCTTCTGACATGATGTTGTCCTCACCCAAGCTGCCTCTGCGTGAGTGGGCTGGGGAAGGAGAACTGGTCTGGCGTGTGCCCTCCTCATTTGATGTTGAGTACCTCCTTTTCCCGCAAGGGGAGGTAGGCCGTGAAACCTGAGCCTGTGGATAGGGCGACAGCAACTCCTCTCGTTGCGAGGGAGGTAGGCCCGAAATTGAGCCTGGCGGCCAGAAGTCATCACAGTGACCACCCCAAGGTTTTGGGGAGCCCCTAGGGGACCCAAGAGGGGAGGCCAGCGTAAAGCGGGAAGCGGCTTCGTTAAGCTCTCTCTCGACTTCCTCGCACATCTGCCCCAGAGAGTCACAAGAAGAAGCCTCAGAGGACAGGAAGCTCCAGGAAGAGTGGCTGCTGGCCGGACTGGGGCTCAGGAAAGAGTCCCGATAGCAAAATGGGTCCGGGGGGAGGAAGAGCTGGTCATGGTGGGGTCTGTCATTCCAGAGGTCACCTCCTCCAAGCTCCTCAGGTTCCCCATCACTATTTCCAGGGGAGTCGCTGGTGATACGGATGCTAGGACACTCAAGGAAACGTGATCCCCCCAGGGGGATGAAACGGGATGGCTGGCTAAGGAATGTTCCATTCATGTCCTGCTCTGAGGCCCGTCTGGGGGGTGGGGAGTGCATGCCAGCCCTGGTCACACATCCCATCCCACTCCCTACTCCCCCCATGATACAGCCACTGGGAGGATTGAGGGAGAGTGTAGGGTCAGAGATTGCTTCATGGCAGATGGAAGGGTCATCCGATTCCAGATCTAAAAGGGTACGAGGAAGGAAGGGAATAGTGTAAGGAAATGAGAACATTCTTTCCCACAAGCTGCCATTGCCCACCCTGAACAGAGAGATACAGTACATGGACGGAATGAACCAAGGGGTGTCACATGATACCCATGGCCATCAAATCTGTCCCTCCATTTAAGGTTCTATAGAAGCCTGACCATCTGGGTCTAGGTCGAGATTTTTCATTCCTGTCCTTTTTCCCAATGCATTCTTGGCCTTAACAGGTCTTCCCCTCATACCGACTCTGTCCCTCCCCAAACCTCCCCAAACCTAGGACACACTAAATAAACATGGCCCCTCATTTCTAAGAGAGAGAGAAGTAGAGAAGATAACAGGAGGAGGAAAACAACTGTTATAACAGCTTCACTGAAAGAGAAAGGAAGAGGAGGGGATGGAGAAGGTGAAAAAGAGGAGAGAATGAAAGAGAAAGATGAAAGAGAGAGATACCTGCACAGGGAGCAAAGGACGGAGAGAGAACAACAATGAGTCAGAAAGTGGAGTGATAATCAAAGGAAGACAAAGAACCAAAAGGAGTGATGTAAAACCATCATCCCCCTGCTTGGGTAGATACAGTATTAGCTTCATTCAAATCAGTATACATTTAATGAAAGTAAGAGCGTTTGGAATGGGGGATGTAGTGTTAGAGTGCTGGGTGAGGGGGAGCAGCATAAGACTGCTGGGTAAGGGGGAGCAGTGTAAGAGCGCTGGGTGGGGGGAGCAGCGTAAGAGTGCTGGGTGAGCGGGTGCAGAGTAAGAGCCCTGGGTGGGGGGTAGCAGTGTAAGAGCGTTGGTGAGGGGGAGCAGTGTAAGAGCGCTGGGTGGGGGGGAGCAGTGTAAGAGCGGCTAAGTGGGGGGAGCAGTGTAAAAGCGCTGGTGGGGGGAGCAGTGTAAGAGCGCTGGGCGGGGGCAAAGCAGTGTAAGAGCGCTGGGCAGGGGGAGCAGTGTAAGAGCGCTGGGTGAGGGGAAGCTGTGTACGAGCGCTGGATGGGGGGGGAGCAGTGTAAAAGCGCTGGGTGTTGGGGAGCAGTGTAAGAGCGTTGGTGAGGGGGAGCAGTGTAAGAGCGTGGGTGGGGGGGGAGAAGTGTGAGAGCGCTAGGTGGGGGGGGAGGCAGTGTAAAAGTGTCTGGGTGGGGTGGGGGGCATTATAAGAGGCGCTGGTGGGGGGGAGCAGTGTAGAGCACTGGGTGTGGGGGAGCAGTGTAAGAGGGCTGGGTGTTGGGGAGCAGTGTAAGAGCGCTGGGTGTTGGGGAGCAGTGTAAGAGCGCTAGGTGGGGGGGAGCAGTGTAAGAGCGGGCTAGTGGGGGAGCAGTGTAAAAATGCTGGGTTTTGGGGAGCAGTATAAGAGCGCTGGGGGGGGGGAGCGCAGTGTAAGAGCGCGGGTGTTGAGAGGCATGTAGAGCGTGGTGTTGGGGAGCAGTGTAGAGCGCTAGGTGGGGGGGAGCAGTGTAAAGCGGCTGGGTTGAGGGGGAGCAGTGTAAGAGCGCTGGGTTGGGTGGGAGCAGTATACAAGCGCTGGGTTGGGGGGGAGCAGTATACGAGCATTGGGTTGGGGGGAGCAGTATACGAGCGTTGGGTTGGGGGGGAGCAGTGTAAGAACACTGGGTGGGGGGAGCAGTGTTAGAGCGCTCGGTGTGGTGGAGCAATGTAAGAGCGCTGGGTGAGGGGGAGCAGGGTAAGAGCGCTCTGTGTGGGGGGAGCAGTGTAAGAGTTCTGGGTGAGGGGGAGCAGTGTAAGAGCGCTGGGTGAGGGGGAGGCAGTAAGAGCGCTGGGTGAAGGAGATGTAATCGCTGGGGGGGGAGTCGGTTGTAAGATCGCTGGGTGGGGGGGAGCGGTGTAAGAGCGCTGGGTGGGGGGGAGTGGTGTAAGAGCGCTGGGTGAGGCGGAGCAGTGTAAGAGCGCTGGGTGAGAGGGAGCGGTGTAAGAGCGCTGGGTGAGGGGGAGCAGTGTAAGAGCGCTGGGTGAGAGGGAGTGATGTAAGATCGCTGGGTGGGGAGGGTTGTGTGAAGAGCGCTGGGTGGGGGGGGAGTGTTTAAGAGCGAGCTGGGTGAGGAGTATAGTGTAGGGTGCTGGGTGGGGGGGGGTCGGTGTAAGAGCGCTGGGTGGGGGGGAGTGGTGTAAGAGCGCTGGGTTGGGGGGGAGCAGTATACGAGCGTTGGGTTGGGGAGGAGCAGTATACGAGCGTTGGGTTGGGGAGGAGCAGTATACGAGCGTTGGGTTGGGGGGGAGCAGTGTAAGAGCGCTGGGTGAGGGGAAGTCGAGTACGAGTGCTGGGTGGGGGGAGCAGTGTAAGAGCGCTCGGTGTGGGGGAGCAGTGTAAGAGTTCTGGGTGAGGGGGAGCAGTGTAAGAGCGCTGGGCGAGAGGGAGTGGTGTAAGAGCGCTGGGTGGGGGAGAGAAGTGTAAGAGCACTGGATGGGGGGGGGGGTAGCGGTGTAAGAGCGCTGGATTGGGGGGAGCAGTATAAGAGCGCTGGGTGGGGGGGAGCAGTGTAAGAGCGCTGGGTGTTGGAGAGCAGTGTAAGAGTGCTGGGTGTTGGGGAGCAGTGTAAGAGCGCTGGGTTGAGGGGGAGCAGTGTAAGAGCGCTGGGTTGAGGGGGAGCAGTGTAAGAGCGCTGGGTTGGGTGGGAGCAGTATAACGAGCGCTGGGTTGGGGGGGAGCATGTATACGGTTGGTTGGGGGACGCAGTATAGCTAGCGTTGGGTTGGGGGGGAGCAGTGGTAAGAACACTGGTGGGGGGGGAGCAGTGTTAGAGCGCTCGGTGTGGTGGAGCAATGTAAGAGCGCTGGGGAGGGGGAGGCAGGGTAAGAGCGCTCTGTTGGGGGGAGCAGTGTAAGAGTTCTGGGTGAGGGGGAGCAGTGTAAGAGCGCTGGGTGAGGGGGAGCAGTGTAAGAGCGCTGGGTGAGAGGGAGCGATGTAAGATCGCTGGGTGGGGGGAGCGGTGTAAGAGCGCTGGGTGGGGGGAGTGGTGTAAAGGCGCTGCTGTGAGAGGAGCATGTTAAGACGCTGGGTGATAGGGAACGGTGTAAGAGCGCTGGGTGGGGGGGAGGGTGTTAGAGTGGCTGGGCTGGAGGCGGAGCAGTGTAAGAGCGCTGGGTCAGAGGGAGTGATGTAAGATCGCTGGTGGGGGGGAGCGGTGTAAAGCGGCTGGTGTGGGGGGGGCAGTGTGTAAGAGCGCTGGGTGAGAGGGAGCAGTGTACGAGCGCTGGGTGGGGGGAGGCGTGTAGTTACGAGCGGCTGATGGGGGGGAGCGTGTGTTAAGAGCGCTGGGTTGGGGGGGGAGCAGTATACAAGCGTTGGGTTGGGGGGATGTACCAGTATACGAGGTTGGGGGTTGGGGGGGAGGCAGTGTAGGCGTGGTGGCGGTGAAGTCGATAGTTGTCTGGGTGGTGGGCATGTGTAAAGCACTCGTGTGGGGGAGCAGTGTAAGAGTCTGGGTGAGGGGGAGCAATGTAAGAGCGCTGGGCGAGAGGGAGCGGTGTAAGAGCGCTGGGTGGGGAGAGAAGTGTAAGAGCGCTGGGTGGGGGGGGTTGTAGCGGGTGTAGAGCGGTATGGGCGTGGATGGGGGGTAGCGGTGTAGAGAGCGCTGATGGTGGGTAGGGGTTAAGAGCGCTGGTAAGGGCGGGGTGGTGTATGTGATGGGGAGTGGTGGTGGCGCTGGGTGGGGGAGCGATGTAAGAGGCGGGGTGGTGGGGGGAGCGTGTAAGAGTCGTTGGGTGAGGGCGGAGCATGTGTAAGAGGCGCTGGGTGAGAGGAGCGATGTAAGACGCTATTGGGGGGGGGATGGTGTAAGAGCAGGCTGGGTAGAGGGAGCAGTGTAAGAGGTCGGCGGGGTGAGAGGAGGCAGTGTAAGAGCGCTGGGTGAGAGGGGGGCAGATGTAAGAGCGGCTGGTGAGAGGGCGGCGTTGTAGAGCGTGGGTGGGGGAGCTGTGTAAGAGTGCTGGGTGAGAGGGAGTAGTGTAGCGCGGCGCTGGGGTGGGGGGGAGCGGTGTAAGAGCGCTGGGTGGGGGGGAGCGGTGTAAGAGCGCTGGGTGGGGGAGTGGTGTAAGAGTGCTGGGTGGGGGAGCGGTGTAGAGGGCGCTGATGGGATGGAGGATTGTAAAAGCGGCTGGGTGGGGGGGGAGCGTTTGGCAATCCGCGCTTGGTGGGGGGGAGTCGTGTAAGAGCGCTGGGTGGGGGGGGAGTGGTGTAAAGAGCTTGCTGGGTGGGGGGGTAGCAGTGGTAAGAGCGGCTGGGATGGGGGAGTGTGTAGTAAGAGGGTCGCTGGGTGGTGGAGGGTGTGTAAGAGCTCTGAGTGAGGGTGTGTAGGGGAGCGTTGTAGAGCGCGCTGGGTGTGGGCGGTTGTGTAAGAGGCTGGGGTGGTGAGCGTGTGTATGTGCGATGGCTGGGTGGGGTGAGGCGGTGTAAGACGCTGGGTGGGGGGAGCGGTGTAAGAGCGCTGAGTGAGAGGGAGCAGTGTAAGAGGCGGCTGGGTGAGAGGGAGCGTTGTAAGAGGCGCTGGTGGAGGGAGCGGTGTAAGCGCGGTAGGAGGAAGTGCTGGGTGGAGAGGAGTAGTGTACGAGCGCTGGTGGGGGGAGCGTGAGGTGCTGGGTAGGAGATTGAACGCTGAGTGTGGGAAGTGCGGTGTAAGGCGCGCTGGGTGAGAGGGAGTGTGTAAGAGCGCTGGGGTGGGGGGATGCTGTGTAAGAGTCGCTGGTGAGAGGGAGTAGTGTAGTCGGCCTTGGGTGTGGGGGGATCGTGTGAAGAGTGGCTGGGTGGGGGGAGCAGTGTAGAGCGCTGGGTTGGGGGGAGCGGTTTAAGAGAGCCTGGGGGGGGAGTCAGTGTAAGAGCGCTGGGTGGTGGGAGCGGTGTAAGAGGCGGGGCGGTGAGAGGTGAGATGGGAGTGTGTAAAGAGCCGGTGGGGTAGCGGTGAAGAGCGCTGGTGGGGGGAGCGTGTAAGAGCGCTGGGTGTGGGGGAGTGTGTAAGGAGGCTCTGGTGGGGGGAGCGTGTAAGAGCGCGTGGGGGAGTTGTGGAAGAGTACGGGGGGTCATGGGTGGGGGAGTTCGGGTGTACGAGCGGCTGGGTGGGGGAGCGGTGTAAGAGGCGGCTGGGTGGGGATGGTGTAATAGGGGGCGGGTGTGGGAGCGTGTAGGGTGGGTGGGGAGGCGTGTGAGGGCTGGGGTGTGGGAGGGAAGAGCGCTGGGTGGGGGGGGTAAGCGGTGGGTGGGGGAGGGTGAGAGCGCTGTGGTGGGGAGCGGTGTAAGAGGCGGCTGGGTTGGGGGGTGGGGGCGGGGAGCGGTGTACGAGGCTGGGTGGGGGAGGGGTGTAAGAGCGCTGGGGGGGGGAGCGGTGTAAGAGCGCTGGGTGGGGGGGAGGCGGTGTAAGAGCGCTGGGTGGGGGGGAGCGGTGTAAGAGCGCAGGATGCTGACGTTAGAAGTGCTGTGACCTTTTTACAAGCAGAAATCTTTGCTCACAAACACCCCGCAGGTCCCCGGGAACCTCCCCCTCCCGTCTGCCCTGTAAACTTATCCAGAAGTTCAGGGACATGTGCACCTAATTACGCCCCCCCCCCCAAACCAAACTACGCCCCCGCCTCCCCCCCAAACCAAACTACGCCAGCCGAAATCACCATCACCAGGGCAACGCTCGCCTGCCAAACCTCCAAGGGACTAACTTATACCACATGTTGGAATATCTAAATAAGAATGATATTCTAAACAAGGGGGAGGGAGGGGACAGTGGTGGAAGGAGGGACTAGGGAGGGAGAGTCACAGAGGAAGTGAGAGAGAAAGGGAGACAGAGAAAACGAGACAAAACAATTTTTAGGATGAAATTAAAGAGAAATATAGAGCGATAAATCGGAGGGAAGAGAGAAAAAGATGAGAGAGTGAGGCTGTGCCCCGCTAGCGCTGAGCGCACGGCGCTTGCCGAGTTTAGTTTCCTGAATTTAATTGTCCGTCCCCGCTTCACGCATCGCTCATGGCTGGGCTCGTGCTCAGGCACGCACGCTCTCCCAAGCTTGGCGCTTGGGGAGACAAAAAAAAGAGAGTTTGCAAAATAGCCAGGACACCCGGCGCTCACGCCTGGAGAGCTAGTGACGTCACCTCTCTCACGCATGAGCGCGGTCAGCGCTAGTGTGGCCACAGCTTAATGGAGAGAGAGAGAAAGAGAGAGACAGAGAGAGAGAGAGACAGAGAGAGACAGAGAGAGACAGAGAGAGACAGAGACAGAGAGGGAGGGAGAGACAGAGAGAGACAGAGAGAGACAGAGAGGGAGAGAGAACGAGAGACGGAGAGACAGAGAGAGACAGAGAGGGAGAGAGACAAAAGGAGTGAGGGAAGGAGGGGAAGAGAGGAAGAGGTAGGGGAGAGAGAGGGAGAGGTAAAAGGAGAGAGCGAAGTGGGGAAGAGAGGAAGAGGTAGGGGAAGAGATGGGTAGATGTATTGACAAAACAAAGTCAGGATGAACGAATTAACTGTCTTCACTTTCACGGGAGGATGCAACTACATCCAGCACAGCCATGCTCAGGGGGGACGAGGGAGAGAGGAGATTAAGCGGTGGGTGGACAATAGACTATTCGAGAGACTATTAGTGTAGATAGGCGTCTGTGGAGTTTGAAGGAGAGTATTCGATAAGCATCTAGTTCCTCTGTGAGATATATATATATAGAGAGAGAGAGAGTGTGTGTGAGAAAGGAAGGGAATGAATGATTGTGTGTGTATGAGAGAGGAAGGGAGAGAGGGAGAGAGGGAGTGAGTGTGTGTGAGAGGGGACTGTGCAGTACTTTGTACAGGTTTAGAATGTGTACAGTATTACTTGTTTGTCATTGTGTTGTCATGTAAACTTGATGCACTGTATATGGTTATAGGGTGGTTTGTTCCAATGCACAGTTGTTCAGCACTGTGTAAATGTGTCGTGTCGTGCCGCTGTCCAGCACTACACACATGTCCAGTTGTGTATTAATATACAGTTGGGCTGCACTGTGTTAATTTGTGAGATATTGTGTACCATTGTACAACTGTGCAGCATAGTGTACCATTGTGTCTGTGTCGTTTAGTTGTGTATCACTGTACACAGTTTGGTTCTTGTGCAGTGCTGGTCATTGAGTAGTTGTGTCATTCTAGGTTGTCTACTTTACAGGAAACAGAGCCTAGCCCAGGTCAGATGTCATGTTATGTTATTTTATCATACATGGAAACACCTGTGTCACAGACCCTGCCCTCTGATTGGCTGACACCATGAGATGATGAGGAATGCACCCGTGTCACAGACCCTGCCCTCTGATTGGCTGACCCAGTGAGATTATGAGGAATGCACCTGTGTCACAGACCCTGCCCTCTGATTGGCTGTCCCTGTCCATCAAAATATGCACACAACACTGACTTTGGACGGAGCCAATTAAAGGGGTAATTTAAATATGGCTGTACAATCATGATAACCACATGCAAAGGGTTAATAAATTAAGCTATGAAATTCTTGGCTGTAAAACGGGGCTGAAAGTGTGTACATTGGCATTTATATTGTATAATAATAATCCATCTCTGTGGCTCTCTGATAAACAAAGAGTGATGAAGCTCGCCTGCCTTCTGCTCTTATTGGTCGATGCTCTGAGCCTTCAGCAAACCACAGCAGCTGGGAAACGAACGAAACACCAGGGCCCAGAATCCCTAAACTCCGTCAAATTGGGACAAATAACGTGACGTTAGCTAAATCAGGAACGGACATTATGTGCCCCGAGGGGAACGGTGTACCCGCCAATTACACCATATGCAAAAATAACGTCCATGCTAGAGCTCGTTAGGGCTAACGTCATTACAATGTCGGGATAGCACCATCGTCATAGCCACTGTGTATCCATATATATGGTCATTACATCTTAAATTAGGTTATGTTTGTGGCGAAAATGGGGGTAATCAGCGCATTAATAAAGGCAGTGGGCTCGGCTGGTTACCCCTATTTCGCATTGGGGATGAAGGGGTTAATTTTATATGCATTGCTGTCCCCGTTTTGCAGGATAATCTATACCTGCAGTGCTGAATAACAGGAGCCGTTCCATTAAGACTGCTAATTGAGGAACGGAGTGAGCCATCACCCTGATTTTTGGTGTGCAGTCTCAGTGTAACCCCTCAAGTACACACATATTAAAAATATAACTTTGTCATAAGGGAAACATATATTTTTGATAAAGTGCCTTTCTTTTGCAGTTAAAATGTACAGGCAGGATGCTATTGTTTCTGCCTGCCTTTGTAATGCATTAAGGAACAAATGTTTTGCATACCAGAACCAAATGTTTTGACACCTATGAGCTGGGTCACTTGCCTATGCAAGCTTCAAAGCTAGCCTGCTAGGCCCACAGCTGTAAATCTCTCTGGAAGTTGCATATCAAAAGATCCCAGATTCGTAAAGTGTCACTTAATCAGGATGTTTTTGAGTAGCAAATCCTGCTACTCGTCCTAGATATTTCACACCTTGGGACCAAACTCCAGACATTGCGTCCCCAGAAATGAGTGGCCCCTTTTTACTCAGCAGTGCTACCAAGCTGCTTACTGAGCATGCTCAGAGTTACCTGAGCTGGCTGTAGGATTTGCCCATGTGACCTGGCAGGTTCTGATAGGAGGAAGATAATTCCTTGCCAATGGGATGAGGCTAATGTAACACTTCACAGGCCCTTGTCCTTAAAAAGGCCTGTACCCCTCATTCCTGTGTTGTTCCTGTGTTGTTGCTGTGTTGCTATTGTTACCTGATTTCTTCAAGCGGATAAGACCTAAGTACAGCGGCTACGATTCCAGAACGCAAGGGGTTAAAAACATCGCAACAAGGAAACTTGCCCTGCTTCAGGATTTCGTTAGCCCTATGTATCCAGACCGAATCCCAAAGAACCAGAAAAGACTTTGCACATTCACAGAAGGATTGGGGCTGGCAATTTGTGCCCTTGCAAAAGAACTACATTTTAAAAGACAATCTCCTGGTGCTTAGCACCTTTCTGGACATTATCCTCGGTTTCTCTACCCGTGAGTGTAATTATTAAGTTTATTCTGCAGTTGTCGTGTGCTTGCCTATCAAGGGAATAAATCTCAGTTTATTTTGCTCAACCTGTTCTGCTCAATCAGGATCCACGAAATATAAATATAATCAAACAAAGGGGCAGGATAATCTGGGGCCAAGATCACAATGGGATGGGATCACAACCAATGGGATGTATCATTAACCATGTGATGAGACATAGCCAATTAGGGACCCCTACCATTATGTAACCCAATTTGAAGTGTGGGAGGGATTTGTATACAGAAGCCCTATCACAGTCTGACATTAATTAACCAATGGGGTAAGAATTAAGTGTATAAAGATCTGAGAGAATCACTCTGTAATTGCCCCCGATGAAGCCACAACGGTGAAACATATGTTGGGCAGGCTAAGCGTCACCACCTAGTGCGCTGGCTATATCGGAGAGGACTGTTGCCTTCTCTCAGTTAGAGTGTTTCGGAGCCTTCTAAAGGAAGCACAACACTCTGACTACTTTCCTATTTGTCATGGTTCTGAGTACAAGACACATTCTTTGTGATCTTGAAATAGCTGTTCTGCTAAACATAACAGACCTCTAGGTTCATTTACCTTTGAACCCGTTGGTCTGGTACATATGTGTGTGTATATATCCGTATACTAGCATTAGCTGGCTCAACAAATATATTATTCTGAGCACACACACTACATTAAGCTATACTCTCCATTTAGGTGTAGTCCTCAAACTATATAGAACTGTATTGGTATAACTACCACTGTTAGTATAATTATATAGCAGTGGGACATTCTAAAATAGTTATTCCTAGCATACACTGTTAGTTTGAATTAGGCATACAGTTACCTCCTCCGTTTTTTCATTTATTTTAATCACTTTGGTTCACGTTAGCTTTTTGCTGCAATAAATATATTTTAATCATTTATTAATAAATAGTAATTTTTAACATAGGTATAGGTGTTCTCTTGTGCGGCTATTAGGGAGCTTTCTTTCTTTTCTTTGCTTATCATTAACCCCATCCCTGCCAGCACCACCTCCGCACTCTTATTGCAGTTTTTGTTCCGTCACCACACATTCACAATTTATTGGTTCCCCATATCTCCATTGGTGTAGTGCAAGGCGCACAACTTGACCTTTTTAGGCCATTCTATCCTCATTTGGTTCTTACTCTAAATCTAACTAGTATTTTAAAATCACTACTAGTACAATCTCTAGTTTATACAGTTCTAGATAATAATCACCTACTTAGTGTTACTAGTAAATCACTTAGTCTTCAATACTATTTCATAATGGTTAAACACTTGTAAATGGTATATATTTTTTAATAGCTAATCTAAGTATATTTTCTAATAGCTATCTAAGTAGCGATTTAATTATATAATTATATATTTTTAAATTATTTAGTGCGGTCCTCATAATCAGTCTATTATGACTGTTATTTAATGATGTTTAAGGTCACTAACTGGTTAATTTTTTACCAAACTTTTTAATTGATTCATTTAATTATGCAAATTACCTTGGTATAAATACTATGGAGGGGCATCCAATGGGTATCCCCTGATGAAGTCATCATAGATGACGAAACGCGTAGGGCGTGGCTAAGGCTGAGGTTGTCACTTCTATTAAAACACTTACGTATAGTGCCATTGAGAACATCTCTATACATCCTAGAGGAGGACACAGGGAGGCATCATTAAACCGCAGGGAGATGTTCTGGATTTATGCCCTTGGGACATTGGCACCCAGGGGCATGAATCAAGATTGGGAGCTTAAACACTTTCTAACCTGACTCAAACTGATGAATGAGCCCAATCTTTCATTTGATTTGCCCTATATTTTGGTCCAAAAATTTACAAAATCTAATTAGCTTTCGTTTATTCAAATGTTATTAACAATTGTTGTTGAAGACAACTGAGAATATGAATATTTAGTATCCACTGTATTTCCATCCAACATATTTGATTGGCTTGCGTTAGAGACCAGGTATATTGTTCGCACAGTCAGACAATAACTGTCTTAAACTAATACCTCTATATATTGTGCATTCTTTAATGACATATGTTTATTCACAGACTATAACAAATGTATTAGTATAAATGCCAATCATTAACATTAATATTAGTTGAATATGTTAATATGATAAACATTGTAGAACAACTTTTGTCCTCAACCTATACATGTAACCTCCATTTCAGGTTTTAGATTCGCTATATAATGTTTAAATGTTTTTGTATGTCATCTATGTTTTTTGTATATTATTTAACATGTTTTTAGTATGTTAGTTTTAACCTTTTTCTTCATCCCCACATGTTCTTTTTGTAGCTTCCCCCCCTCCCCCCCATTCCCTTCCCTCCCCCCTCCCCGCCTCCCTTGTTACCCCGTAAAGCAATGCATAGTAATGTATCGTGTATTGGGATTGATGGCTTAATGTTATTGTTTACAAGCATCACTTAGCAACGACGCTGCGTGTATCGGCAGAGGGGTCTGCGCGCTGAAGCTAGATGCGCGTCATTCCCCTCCTCTTGATACATACCCACGGCAGCAAGCTATCCCATTCACTGGGAGTTTCAGCCAATCAGGTCATACTTTGGCGATTTTCGCGTAAAAAACGGGGAGCGCGATGACGCAGGGGGGCGGGCTTAGCTCTTTAAATCAGTGGGGATGAATGGCGCGAATTAGCTCTATGACTAAGGACTATACCAGTCCGAAACGCGTCAGAGTGTGTGTCCCCTGTACCATGTTGTACTAATAAAATATATTTTTAACCCACACCTTGCTGGTCCGCTACTCTACTTGGCTGTGCACCGCCGGAATCCTTGGATTTCAACTTTACCTTGGTATAAATACTATGGAGGGGCATCCAATGGGTATCCCCTGATGAAGTCATCATAGATGACGAAACGCATAGGGCGTGGCTAAGGCTGAGGTTGTCACTTCCCCACGAACTTTACCTTTGCGGGTTGCGAGACTTGCAGGCTGTGAGGAAAGAAACGCTGGATCCTCTTCCCCTGATGTCTCACTGAATAGAAGCAAGATACTGGAGTTGTTATTTCCCGGAGGGATTTCCTGTGTGGTGCACCCAACCGGAGGTACGTCATTTCCGGTTGCTCAGACCATGCGGAGAGCAGACAGGAGAGGACTCCATTGCTGATACCAGACGGCAGTACTGGCTTATGAGAGCCTATCTCATACCTGCTTTTAAATCCTGTACTTTTGTGAGTGGGCATTTGACTGTTTTTATTGTTCTATAAACTATTTGTTATACTTTAATGCACTAGGTGTGCGCCTGTTTCTTTTCTTTTCTTTTTTCATAGGTATCAACAGGGAGTAGTGACCCCTTTGAAATGGGCTGCCATATATCTGGATGCTTTGTTCTGGAACAGGACTTTGTGCTTTCTGAGGTTTTTTAGGTTTTTCATTCATTTTTATATATTTTTTATTACATTTTTTACATTTATTATATACTTTTTATGTTATGGTTATTTAGTCTTATTTTTAAATATTAAAGTATTAGGTCTTTGTTATTGAACATTATAATACGTTATAGAACCTATTACCCTTGGTTAATACTGGTTTGGATTTAATTTACCCACATATGCCACCCCATTGGGTGCTTTCATAGTTGGTTTTCATTAATCACAGTTTTGTATAGGCTGTATTAGAGGCGCTACTTCGTTTTTTTTTTGTTTTGTTTGATATATATATATATATATATGTATATATATATATATATATATATATATATATATATATATATATATATCCAAGTCCCCCTACCCTGCCTTCGGTGTGGGGAATCTGTTTAGTGATTCCATGGAGCTCCGCACGATCGGGAGGTGGGAGCGGGCATTTTGCGAGTTGTGTATGCGCAGTACGGTGCTGCGCGCATGCGCAGTGGAGGAGGCGGCGGCCATCTTAGTGTAGCTTCGTAGATGCAGCCGCGGAACTACCTAGAGGGAGGGACTGTACCACATGGGCCTGCCCAGCCAATAGGATTTGTCATGGAACAAGAATCACATCTCTGTTTCAAACCCCCCTTTCCTTTGCAGCTTCTGCTTGTCAGTTCCTCATTTCCAGCTGCATGTATTTTGCTCTGTACACACACACAGTCCCTGTGTGTTAGACACAGTGTTGCAATCCCTGTCTCTGCATTATGCCAGTGAGTTGCTACTGCAGCCTCTGAGATCCTTCTCAGAATGGGCTATTCTGCCCTCCCCTCTGTTTTGTTCACAGATAGTCTGTCCCAAGACAATTCCGTTTACCCACATTCCCCCTCACTTCCTTTTCCACCTTGGAAACCGTGAGTACAGCACCCATTTCTGTTGCACCCCTATGGCAAAGCCAATTCTTTTCACCTGCCCATAACTACAAAGCATCCACAGAGATTCACCTTTCCAAGACAAACATCTTATCCACAATTGGCTGTTTTTATTGCTGCTTTCCTAAATAAAGTGAAGAAAATATACAGGACTTGGTGTGCTTTGGAAAGAGGGCTGAGTTGAAGCTATCTGGGTTCATTCATACCCTAGACATGACCCTGGGTCCAGAATAGGATTGTAGCAAGGGGGAAAACAGGATATCCTCTGCATGCAGGGTGCACACACGCCAGTCCTGGTGGAGGAGGCAAAGAATGAGGTAGTGTCCAGGGAGCAGAGCTTCCTGGCCTAGGCCTAGATCTTGCCTCCTAGGCCCCAGTTAGGCACTGAGCAATAATAGAGGAGTGTTGTAAGGAAGGGCCAGGATAGGGACTCTTCCTCTACTGATACTTCTGCACCGGTGACCGGACGGCCACGCGGTGCTCTGCGACCTGGGATCAGGACGCAGTACTCCAGAACATTCAGGTGAGACCTTCCGGCTGGAGCTCACCCCAATAGGCGGATAAGGACACTTAGGAGAGAGAGGATTTGTGTTGTATGCCCCGCTGTGTAGGACTGTGATGGTGAGGGGGTAACGAGGCTCACTAATAAAGGTAAAGCCCACTTGGTTGCCCCTGATCCATGCTTTGGGGTCCTTGAGTGTCAGTTCTTGGGCCTGACTCTTGTATATGTACTGCCATGCATTGTATGTAAAATATGCGACAATGAATATTTTTTTATGATTTTGCCTTTTCACGGGTACCAGCAAGCAGAGATTGCTTGGCCATGAGTTTCAGGGTGGGTTTTGTGGAGAAAGTGTTGTCAGATTGTGTCTAGGTAGCAGGGTTCCAGAGTTGCTGGACACCCCAATAATGTAGCCAGGAATCAGGTTGGAATCCTGGATACATATAGGCACAATGCTCCAGTCAAAATCCTACCCTGAAAACGTTCTTGCAGCTCACCGCCAGGAGTCCCTGCTTCAGCACAGACCAGAAAGGTAAAAGGAAGATAGGGATGCAAGGTATCCCCAGAACGGTATAGGGGTCCCTAGAATAAGGATGGATGCCCAGTTAATGCCCAGGTCACCCTGAACCTGGTATGGGGGTTCAGGGGGTACTCAAGCTAAGTAATAAAGCTGTGAGGTTTTTTAAAATGTAAGTCAGGTTTGCAGAGTGTTAGGCATAGGGCTAGTGGGAATAAAATGTAAAAGTTCTCATTCTATCCCCAACACCAAAAAGACTTAGACATTTTAGCCAGGAAAAGTATTGTAGAGTGAGAGGGGGGTTGGCCCGGTATTAAAGGGGTTGCACCCCATATGGCCACCCCGTGACCTCACCAGGGAGGCAAGGGGTTAACTGGACTGCGGTCCAGGAATGTGGCTTACACCTTGTCATGTCAGGAAAATGTATGTTCCCCTGTTCCCATGTTTCATTATAATCCTGTATTTTAATGTTTTAAAGTGCATTTCTGTATCTCAAGTTCTGGAGGTCACAGAGAGTTGATATTTGGCCAATATGTGGAGTCACTGTAGGCATTAAAAACTGGCAAATTTCGACCCACTGAGCCCACCAGAATGGAACTTATTAATATGTGTAGATATTAAAGAGTATATGTATGGTCTTTTGGATCTGCTCTGAAAAATGCAGACTCCATCTGCTATGCTAAATAGGTCAGGAAGGGCAGCCGGATGATTGAGCCCAAGTACTAATCAACAGACTCTGCCACTCTAATTGTTACCTGAGGGCGGAGAATCATCAAACTGGAGAGGTTTGTAAGTGTTTTGTCTACACCTACAAACAATGAAGATCCTATCAGATACTTCATTTGGTAGACTGGTTGTTGCCCCTGATTTAATTATGGGGCTACAGAAATAAGACCCTCAGAGTCCCAGTATACATGGGCTAACTAGCTGGGGGGCATGGGTTAATCTGTGTCTCGTGCAAACATTGGAGCACCGGTAATTGTATGTTTTTTCTATTTTTGAGGTGTGCAGCATCACTCTATTTGTTCTGGACATTTAATCTGTGTCTCCACGTTAGGGATTGGATACAGATAATTGTTCACCAATAGTCTGTATTCAATGTTAAGAATAGGGTTACACAGGTATATAAACTGTGCCAACCCTACAGTTTTTAGTTCTTCTTCTGATACCATCTTGAATGTCACCGGATTGCTGGAGAATTGCTAGCTGATACTTCTCCATCCCCCAACCCTAAGTAAGTGTTACCTTCTTGCCTGTTAATTGTACTATATTGCTGTGTTCACCTTTTTAAGGAATAAATTATATTTTATTATATCTAAGCCTCGTTCAGTTCAACCCAGATATTTGGTGTTCATTATATCTTGTCATAAGCTACCGTGACAAGTATATTTTATTAACTTTGAATGTTTGTAAGGTATTATGGTTTATGCACTGTGTTATAAGCTGTGTTATAAGCTGGGACTTTCAAAGACGGTTCTCTGAGGGGGGCTAGTGGGCTACCAGCTTGTGGTGCCACTGAGTCTGCTTAGGTTCGTACTTCAAAGTCACAGATGCTGCCAGAGGAGTTAAAGCCATTTGGGCAGAATGGTTAGGTTGAGTACCTTAGTCCGGGAAATAATGCCAGCCATCGCGGCCAGCATGTGCCTTCCCAGACTTGGAGGCACCTAACCCAGTGGGTGGCTTCTGAATAACAAGTGGCTAGGGTGCCAAATTCACGCATGCCCTCATTGCATTCAGAAGATCCGCTTGCCCGGCTTTGGAAGACTGGCAGCCCTCTGATTGGCTGGTTGTAAAGTTCCCAGGCTTGGATTGGTTGTAGTATTTCATGAATGAATAAAAAATACTATAAGAAACCCAGCAACCAATCCGGACCTCAGATTCTAAGCGCCAAGACAGCAGCGGCAAATTTGAACTCACCAAAAGATGCTCTTGGAGAAAAAGACGCGAGCCGGCTTCAGAAATTTCAAAGCAAGACATTTTCTAAGTCCCACTTTTCGGGGCCAAGTTCTCAGAATAGAACGTAGCGATCACGACTGGAACTACACGTCGAAAAGAGTACCAGGATGTTTGGTACTATCTCCCGGTCAAGGGATTTTTGCAGCTCCGGAGCAGATACAGCGGTGGCGTCTGGTAATTCATGCCTAATTACTTCCAGGACTTTTGCGAGTAACTCCCGGTAACCTAAAGACTTTGTTTTCTATGCTCTTTCAATTAGGAAAGGTTAGTTTTGCAGTCCGGACCCCCAGTAAGTGTGTTTTCTTCTGTATATTGTAATTAATTGTGTGTACATCTGTTTCTAAGGAATAAATCGCAATTTGTTTTACTTCTTGGTTTTGCTCAGTGATATGATCCTGGTATAAAGGTGTAAATTCCTGGTCTCCCGTGACAGGCTATAGATTTACTGGTGGCAGTGGTGGGATAATTGAGCCTAGGTTGTAAAATCTTGCAGGGTCTTATAACATATACCGTACAAACCCAGTGTTACCCTCAGTCGTCGCTTAGATCAAATATGTACTTAATGTACAGAATTTATATATGTATATATATCGTGATATATTAAAAGTGGTTAATTAACCAAAATAGTGTTGTTAATTAGACAAAATTTGTGATAAAACAAAATAAATTGATTTGCAGCTCAAACCCTTTCTTGATTGTTTTTTCCCAATCACGTATCACCAGTGGTCCAAGTGTTTGGGGAGTGCAGGTGTATATGAAATAGAAATAAACAAAATATAGTGCAATATGTATAAACAGTAGTGTGATCTTTCAATCTCTATCCTATGAGATGTGTACTCACAAATTACTCATTCTTTATAAGCGTTTTCACAACAGTGGTGATATGATGAAATAGTCTGTCTCAGGTATTCCTTTGAGCCCCTCTGATCTGGTCACTTCTGCTGTTAAAGTAAAGGACCCAACATAGTGTGGTCTTGTATAAAAAAAGTATCTAATAAAAGTGATTTGAAATGCACTCACATGGTCTCAAAGACAAATTAGCATTTGGATAATATTTGGAGAACAGCAAATTGAGGTCTCTTGGCGTTCTCTCTGCCTCCCTCTGCTCTGCTCAGTCTCACGTACTGCACTTCCGGTCTGAATCTCCCAGCTGGATCAGGGGCGGGCGATTGGGTAGGTAGCGCTGCGTGCTGTGTCCTCTGTTCAACTAGGATAGTGCCTCTCTACGCGTTTCCCCGGTCAGGAATGGTGTTCATCAATCTAGGCTATAGTTAAATACCCTGTCTCCTCATTTGATTGGTTGCAACAAGCAGCATACCTGCTGGTTCCAGGAGGGCTGAGTGTCCATGGTGTAAGGGGCATAGGACAAATTTGAGAACAATGTTTGTTGTTTGATCTTCGGTGTACAGCGGCTCCAGCTGTGACAGGATCCCAGGCTGTGGGATGTCAGCTCCCATCACTGCACCCTTTAATCCTCCTGCCCAGTAATCGACATCCAGGCAGAAATCTGGTGAATAAGCAGCTTTTATTGTCATTCTTTTTCTCCACTTCTCCTCTTAATCTCCCACAGTGCAGGACATTCTGGATGGTGCAGGCTCCATCTCTTGGGGCACTCTGTCTGGGTATTGTCTAAGTCAGCCGGCTTAGAATGGCATGCTTGCCCCGCGATGGGGAAGGCTCATAGCCCTCTTACTCCCCTTCAGGAGAAGAGCCAGACTTCATAATTTCCTCACCTCACACCGGGTAGAGCAAGACCTCTACTTCCTCTCTTCAGAGATTAGCTCAAGTCTCCTTTGCTTCCTCACCCTTTGGAGGACAGAGTCAGACTGACTTCAGATCCTCCCCAGAAGAATCTAGAAGGGACGGGCTCATAGACTGTACCCACCTTCCAGAGGCTGTACACAGGCCATGAGACACCTCCTTTCTTCCTCTTCTAGGAAAGAAAAGGGGGGGTTACTGCTCATAGATTAACCCACTACGACCTGGAACTTATCAGGGCTTATGTAGTAGTTATCATATGTGGGGAAAAACAGGTAAGATGGGACATACCCTGTTACATTTATATACTTCTTTTGTGGACATTTAACCTCCTCATATAACTGTTCAATTTAATCCCTCTAGCTTTGAAACTTTGAGTAAAAAAGTTTTCGAAACTGTGCATACATTATTTGTAATTCAACAAAATGTGACATGATTGGTAGAGGGTGAATACTTCAGTAGACCACAGGATATACACACGTTAACGCACATATATTTATTTAGACATATTTATATATATATATACATATTTATATATATATATATATATATATATATATATATATATATATATGCAAATACAACTGTACGCTCATCTGCATGTCTTAGGCAGGTCTGCAACCCCGCCTTTCCCCATCATCACCCAGCATACAGCACTTCCACTGCAGCAAGGGATTCTGGGAAATGACATGCAAATGAGCACAGTGTCACTTTTTGCCTCAAAAACTATTTTTAACATGGTTCCCTATAGGCTTAAGCTTGATGCATGGTCACAGCTTTGAGCACAGCCAGGGTTAAGGTGCATACCCAGAAAACCACCCACAGACCGCTGTTTCGACCTTGAATGGGTCTCACAGTGTGGGGTTGATTTAAACTGGGTATGCATGAGAGGCTATGGGATTCTATACCATAATACTGAGTTAAGTTATGGTAGTAAAAAAAGTGACAAAAACCCTCCACAGGAAGCAAATATGCAAATCAACTGTATGCTCATCTGCATGTCTTAGGAGGTCTGCAACCCCGCTTTCCCCATTATCACCCAGCATACAGCCACTTCCACTGCAGCAAGGGATTCTGGAAATGACATGCAAATGAGCACACAGTGTCACTTTTTGCCTCAAAAACTATTTTAAACATGGTTCCCTAAGGCTTAAGCTTGCTGCATGGTCACAGCTTTGAGCACAGCCAGGGTTAAGGTGCATACCCAAAAACACCCACAGACAGCTGTTTCGACCTTGAATGGGTCTCCATCATGTGTGGTTGATTTTAACTGGGTATGCAGAGGCTATGGGATAGGCTATACCATAATACTGAGTTAAGTTATTGGTGAGTAAAAAAGTGACAAAGAAGCCCAATAACCACATCGAAAAGCAAATATGCAAATAAACAACTGTACGCTCATCTGCATGTCTTAGGCAGGTCTGCAACCCCGCCTTTCCCCATTATCACCCAGCATACGCACTTCCACTGCAGCAAGGGATTCTGGGAATGAATGCAAATGAGCACACAGTGTCACTTTTTGCCTCAAAAACCATTTGTGCTCATTTGCATGTCATTGTGTGCTCATTTGCATGTCATTTCCAGAATCCTTGCTGCAGTGGAAGTGCTGTATGCTGGGTGATAATGGGGAAAGGCGGGTTGCAGACCTGCCTAAGACATGCAGATAGCGTACAGTTTGTATTTGCATATTTGCTGTCCTGTGGAGGGTTTTTGTCACTTTTTTTACTCACCATAACTTAACTCATTATTATGGTTATATATATATATATATATATATATATTAATATATAATATATATATCATATATATATATATATATATATATTCTATATATATTTATTATTATATATATAAAATCAAGGTGTAATCTAATTTTATGTCGTGTTAGAAATATTTAATGTTATTCACAGAGGCCTAAACTCAGTAAACGCTTGTTAGGCCCTTTACATAACGATAAACTTAGTTGACATATGTCACGGGAGACGACAGGCATTTACCACCTTTTTTTACCAGGATCATACATTGAGCAAAACAAGATAAGTGAATAAATTGTAAATTTATTCGCAAGGAAAAGGCTATACACAATGGAACACAAACTACATAAGAACACACCTTACGTGGGACCTGTGGAAAAATAGACTTTCCTAGCTAAATAGAACATAAACAAGATCTTTAGTTACCGGGACCTTAGCCCGAATGTCCTGGAATCCAAATCGGCATGAAGTTCCTGACCCCCCACTCTCTTTTCCTCAGAGGATTAAGAATTCGCTTCACCGGGTGATAGCTCCCAAACGTCCTGGAACTAAATGGCTTGCAACCTAGCCGTGAACACTACCTTCATTTTTAGAACTTGTCCGCAAAAAGCTGGACTTACAAAATATTCTCCCTGAAATTTCTGAAGCCGGTCTCTTGCTATTCTCTGAGAGCATCTTTTGGTACATTCAAATTTGCCGTTGCTGTTCTGGCACTTAGAAACTGATGTCTGGATGGTTGAGGTAGTCTTATAGTATTTCTGAGTTCATACCATGAAATACTCCTCCAATCCCCAGCGTGGGAACTTTCTCACCAGCCAATCAGAGTGCTGCTAGTCTACTGAAGCAGGATTCGGAATCAGCCACGGCATGCACAAGTTTGCCACCTCTGCCACTTGGTATTCAGAAGCCACCCGCTGGTCGTGCTCCTCCATGTCTGTTAGGCAAAATGGTAATTCTGAGGACTTCCATTCATCTCAGGACATGGGTACTTGAGCCTTTTCCTGCTGCCTGCCCAAATGTTAATTCACACCTGGCAACCTCTGGTGGCTTTCATGTCCATTGTGATAGTCCCACTGGCACCAATGTGGTGCCCAGTGACTCACTCGGAACATGGTCCGGAAAGACCCGAGTCATAATACTGTGCACAAGCATATGTATTTTAAACACACTTTAAAACTATTCTAGTTCTGCTGGTATGGGAAATGAATAAAAAGCTGCACTTTATTTCTTATAAGAGTAGATGATCGATGCCGCGCGGCTCCCTATAGATGTCAGACTCACCAGGTTGAGGTAAATCAATTTATTAAACTACATAAAACAGATACAACAGAACATGACTAGAAGACCTTCCTCCACGCGTTTCGGGCAAGTTTGCCCTTTCCCTTTCTATAGGAGTCGCGCTGCGCATCGATCATCTACTCTCCTGTCTTCATCCGGATCGTGGCCGCGCAGGAAGTGTGTCCATTCACCCCTGGAACGCGACCGCCGGGAACAGAGGGGACGGATCATCGGAGTAGCTACTCCATCCGTGGGCTGTCGCATCTGCAGCCGCTCGCCATACACTGGGAACGGGTCCGTAACGCACTCTTAACCCATACCTCCACGAGGCTTTTATCCTCTCCACTACCTTATTTTTAGGCTTCACAGCCACGGGTGTTATCCTGGAGTCATCAGATGGTTCTCTTGGCAACTTTATTTCTTACTAGTCATATTCCCCACACACTATAAATAGACTTAGACTTTTAACTCCTCACAACCTTATTATGGTTGGAGCACCCCAGAACCCCTATACAGGTTCGGGTGACATGGGCTATACTGGGTATCCCCCTTAACCTAGGGACCCTTGACAAGTTCAGGACACCTGACATCCCCATGCCCCCATTTACCTTTCTGGTCTGTGCTGAAGCAGGGTATCCTAGCGGTGAGTTGCGCAAGCATTTTCAAGTGGAGATTTGCCGGGACAATGTGCCTATATGTCACCGGGAATCCGAACTGATTCCCGGGTACATTTTTTGGTTTATCCAGCAACTCTGGAACCTGACTAGCTAGACACTTCTGACAATTCCTCCACAAACCCCCCCTTGAATCTAATAGCCTAGCAATCTCTGCTCGCTGGCACTCCTGCAAAGGTAAAAACAACAAAAATTCTTTATTATCCCTACCGCATCATTTCAATGTGGTTATACGAGTTAGGCTCAGGAGCTGACACTCCTGAGCCCCAATACATGGAACAGAGGTAACAGCAACAGGCTTAACCTTTTAGTGAGCCTGGTTACCCTCTCCCCGTTACAACGTACACATTAGGATAACGCTGTACTCACGACATAAAGTAATGGAGCATTCCGTAACATCACGTTAAAAGCCCACCATTACCCAAACATCGGGAAAGTGAGAATGCCAATGATATGCCAATGAGCTGCTATCAATAAGAAATCCCCTGCTCACGGACTCCATTAAATGTTACCCCTGCCTAATAATACTGTTATGTATGTAAATACCTAAACCTAGCTTTATTCCATCAAGGGACATGCCAGATGGAGAAACTTTATTCCAGTGTCTGAGTACTTAAATAATGCAAACGTTAATACAGCTGCACACACAGGAAACACAGTAGGAAAGTACTGGAAATACTAAGACTGATGAAGAAAGCTGATGGTACAAAAATATTATGAGGTATAATCCAGATTCCTGCGACAGTGAATAAAGAGTAGCACAAAAAAGATCAATCCAGATATTGAACATATTCCTCATAGAAAAAAGTCCATAATACATCACCCAATGTTGTCATAGATATAAGTACAAAGTCCCATATAATGTGGTGAGAGAGCCCCCCCCCCCCCCCCCAGCTCAGGGAGCGAGAGTCTTGGCTGCGGGACCCCTCTCTTCTCCTGTTTGTTTACTCTTTGGTGACGCGACTCTCATCGCTTCCCGGGCAACGGTGGACGCATTATCCCCTGATACGGAATCGGACTTGAGCCTGCAGACACCGCACAATAACTATGGCATTACTGTTACTGCTGACCACACAGCTAGAAGCTGCTGACGGCTTTGCGACCCATAGGGACTAGCATCCCCTGCCTTTTTGACCTTTACATTTACGCACGATGCTGACTGTCGTTTGCATTTCATGTGATACGGCCATTTGTGTATATATAGGGGGGGCGGTATATATAATATATATAACACACACACACCCACATACAGTATCTGCACGCACATACCTGCACATGTCACCCCTAAATACCCATATCTACATACTCAGACCCCTATATATATACATATATGCACACACATGTATATACATACCCGTATAAATACCTATACATACATCTACCCATACATATATACACATACACATAAACCCATATACATATATACATATATACATATATACCCACCTATATATCCGTATACATATATATACACCCATACATATATACACACATATATATATATACCCATATACACATACACATACATATATATGCATCTATCCAGATAAATATACATATACGCACACACACACACACACACACACACACACACATATATACATACCCAAAAGCATACATGCATGTATATACACCTATCTACCTACACGTACCCATGTATGCCCATATATATATATTCACATATACCTATACATACCCATCTACATATATACCCACATACATATATACCCACATACATATATATACCCACATACCAGAATGTGTAAACAGCCCACATTTATTTATTTTTATTTATTTATTTATTTTAATTATTTATTTCTTTATTTAACCACGTGCCCCGAGTATTTTTTATTCCCTCACGGTCCCCTGAACGAAGGGAGTGGGGGAGGGGGAACCGCGGGAGCAGCCGCCTCTCCAGCTGTATGGCTTGTTGCTCCACTCTCCCCCCTCCCCCCTCCCCCGACCGCGTGCGCCTCTCCATTGTGCTCCCCCAGCCACGTGGAGGAGCGCAAGCGCCGCCAGCCCCTCGGCTGCGGGAAACCATGAGACACCGGAGAGGGGGGGGCCAGCCCGCATCTCGTATGCCTCTCCGTGCGACGGGGCACCGGCCCGCTCCTACCCGGCACTGCCTGCACGGGTCGCATGCCTCCACCAGACCCCCTCTCCCTGCACACAAAACCCCCTGCCCCGACCACTATTTCCTGCCAGGTGTCCGCCACGGCCCCACGCTAACATCCCGAGAAGGGAGGGAGGGGGCTCTACCCCGCGCTATGCTCCCAATCGGAGAAGGGAGGCCCCCCCCCCCAGGGGAAGGGGTTAACTTACGTGGCCGAGGTAGGAGAGTGCGGGGAGAGATCCAGGCTGGAGGTCCTTTTGAATTCGCTGGAGGGAGGCAAAGAGGACTTGCTCCCGCCAGCTTGGCCTTAAGAAGCCACGGTTGGCTCCTCCCCTGGGCAGGGGAGGGCGATGAGGGGGCAGGCCAGAGGGGGGAAGGCCGCCCCCCCCCGGTCATGAAACCCCCGCGCCTATAGCTGGGGGGTCGCTTGAGTGCCCATGTGATGTATTTGGCATGTGGCCAGGATGGAAAAGCTATGTTGATCGGTGTTTGGATACATGCATTCACATTATCTTCTGTCTGGAACGGAGATGTCAACATCTGTTAAAGAAGTAGATATATAATATTAATTACAGAAAGTTATCGGTTAAATACAAACTTCATGATGCATCTAAACACACGGTTTTTCTACTGTAACTGTGTAGTAAACATGAAGCATGCCGTTATAAAATATTACGCAACATCTTCTAAATACCTGCTTACTGCATCAAAGCAATTTATTTATGTTACCAAAAATAAACATGAATATGAATATATATATACCATAATACTGAGTTAAGTTATGGTGAGTAAAAAAAGTGACAAAAACCCTCCACAGGAAAGCAAATATGCAAATACAACTGTATGCTCATCTGCATGTCTTAGGCAGGTCTGCAACCCCGCCTTTCCCCATTATCACCCAGCATACAGCACTTCCACTGCAGCAAGGGATTCTGGGAAATGACATGCAAATGAGCACACAGTGTCACTTTTTGCCTCAAAAACCATTTGAACATGGTTCCCTATAGGCTTAAGCTTGCTGCATGGTCACAGCTTTGAGCACAGCCAGGGTTAAGGTGCATACCCAGAAAACCATATATATATATTTATATATTTATATATATAAAATCAAGGTGATAAATCTAATTTAATAAGTCGTGTTAGAAATATTTAATGTTATTCACAGAGGCCTAAACTCAGTAAACGCTTGTAGGCCATTTTACATAACGATAAACTTAGTTGACATATGTCACGGGAGACCAGGCATTTACACCTTTTTTTACCAGGATCATACATTGAGCAAAACAAGATAAGTGAAATAAATTGTAAATTTATTCGCAGGAAAAGGCATATACACAATGGAACACAAACTACATAAGAAACACACACTTACGTGGGACCTGGGGAAAAAATAGACTTTCCTAGCTAAATAGAACATAAAACAAGAGTCTTTAGTTGACCGGGACTTAGCCCGAAATGTCCTGGAACTCAAATCGGCATGAAGTTCCTGACGCCACCACTCTCTTTCCTCCAGAGGATTAGAATTCGCTTCACCGGGTGATAGCTCCAAACGTCCTGGAACTAAAATTGGCTTGCAATCCTAGCCGTGAACACTACCTTCATTTTTTAGAACTTGTCCGCAAAAAGCTGGACTTACAAAATATTCTGCCCTGAAATTTCTGAAGCCGGTCTCTTGCTATTTCTCTGAGAGCATCTTTTGGTACATTCAAATTTGCCGTTGCTGTTCTGGCACTTAGAATCTGATGTCTGGATTGGTTGAGGTAGTCTTATAGTATTTCTGAGTTCATCCATGAAATACTCCATCCAATCCCAGCGTGGGAACTTTCTCACCAGCCAATCAGAGTGCTGCTAGTCTACTGAAGCAGGGATTCGGAATCAGCCACAGGCATGCACAAGTTTGCCACCTCTGCCACTTGGTATTCAGAAGCCACCCGCTGGGTCGGGCTCCTCCATGTCTGTTGAGGCAAATGGTAATTCTGAGGACTTCCATTCATCTCAGGACATGGGTACTTGAGCCTTTTCCTGCTGCCCAAATGTTATTCACACCTGGCAACCTCTGGTGGCTTTCATGTCCGATGTGTGAGTAGTCCCACTGGCACCAATGTGGTAGCCCAGTGACTCACTCGGAACATTGGTCCGGAAAGACCCAGATCATAATACTGTGCACAAGCATATATGTATTTTAAAACACACTTTAAAACTATTCTAAGTCTGCTGGTATGGGAAATAGAATAAAAAGCTGCACTTTATTTCTTACTAGAGAGTAGATGATCGATGCCAGCGCGGCTCCTATAGATGTCAGACTCACCAGGTTGAGGTAAAATCAATTTATTAAACTACATAAAACAGATACAACAGAACATGACTAGAAGACCTTCTCCCACGCGTTTCGGGCAAGTTTGCCCTTTCTCCTTTCTATAGGAGTCGCGCTGGCATCGATCATCTACTCTCCTGTCTTCATCCGGATCGTGGCCGCGCAGGAAGTGTGTCATTCACCCCTGGAGGGGAACGCACAGCCGGGAACAGAGGGGACGGATCATCGGAGTAGCTACTCCATCCGTGGGCTGTCGCATCTGCAGCCGCTCGCCATACACTGGGAACGGGTCCGTACGCAGCTCTTAACCCATACCTCCACGAGGCTTTTATCCTGCTCCACTTACCTTATTATTTAGGCTTCACAGCCACGGGGTGTTATCCTGGAGTCATCAGATGGTTCCTCTTGGCAACTTTATTTCTTACTAGTCATATTTCCCACACACTATAAAATAGACTTAGACTTTTAAAACTCCTCACAACCTTATGTATGGTTGGAGCACCCCAGAACCCCTATACAGGTTCGGGGTGACATGGGCTATACTGGGTATCCCCCTTAACCTAGGGACCCTTGACAAGTTCAGGGACACCTGACATCCCCATGCCCCCATTTACCTTTCTGGTCTGTGCTGAAGCAGGGTATCCTAGCGGTGAGTTGCGCAAGCATTTTCAAGTGGAGATTTTGCCGGGACAATGTGCCTATATGTATCCGGGAATCCGAACTGATTCCCGGGTACATTTTTTGGTTATCCAGCAACTCTGGAACCTGACTAGCTAGACACATTCTGACAATTCCTCCACAAACCCCCCCTTGAATCTAATAGCCTAGCAATCTCTGCTCGCTGGCACTCCTGCAAAGGTAAAAACACAAAAATTCTTTATTACCGCATCATTTTACAATGTGGTTATACGAGTTAGGCTCAGGAGCTGACACTCCTGAGCCCCAATACATGGAACAGAGGTAACCAAACAGGCTTAACCTTTATTAGTGAGCCTGGTTACCCTCTCACCGTTACAACGTACCATTAGGATAACGCTGTACTCACGACATAAAGTAATGGAGCATTAACGTAACATCACGTTAAAAGCCCAACATTACCCAAACTATCGGGAAAGTGAGATGCCAATGATATGCCAATGAGCTGCTAGCATAAGAATCCCCTGCTCACTGACTCCATTAAATGTTACCGCCTAATAATACTGTTATGTATGTAATACCTAAACCTAGCTTTATTCCCATCAAGGGACATGGCCAGATGGAGAAACTTTATTCCAGTGTCTGAGTACTTAAATAATGCAACGTTAATACAGCTGCACACACAGGAAACACAGTAGGAAAGTACTGGAAATACTAAGAACTGATGAAGAAAGCTGATGGTACAAAAATATTATAGGTAATAATCCAGATTCCTGCGACAGTGAATAAAGAGTAGCACAAAAAAGATCAATCCAGATATTGAACATAGTCCATCATAGAACAAAGTCCATAATACATCACCAATGGTTGTCAGTAGATATAAGTACAAAGTCCCAATAATGTGGTGAGGAGAGCCCCCCCCCCCCCCAGCTCAGGGAGCGAGAGTCTTGGCTGCGGGACCCCTCTCTTCTCCTGCTTTGTTTACTTTGGTGACGCGACGCTCAGATCGCGTTCCCTGGGCAACGGTGGACGCATTATTCCCCTGATACGGAATCGGATTGCCTGCAGAGACGCATACGCATGGCTTACTGTTTTGGACCACACAGCTGAGCTGCTGACGGCTGTTCCACGACAGTAATGAGGCCAGGAGCGGTCATGTGACAGTTTTAATCATCAATCAGTGTTCCTGGTTGAGTACACTGGGTGTGGGTTTGGGGTATAAATGTATTTCACAACCATTGTTCTCCAGCACCTCCCTGAGGAAGGTCCTTTCTGGACCGAAAAGTTGTACTAAGTGTGCTTGTATACCATCTTTAATACATGTTATTCTTTGCATTATTACCACTGAGTACAGTTCTTTGTTTAATCTTTTGGGGTTGACAACATTTTACTACTGATTTCTATAGAACATGCACCGCACCATACTACTACATTTGGAGTGCCAGATCTATCTATCTATCTATCTGTCTGTCTGTCTGTCTGTCTGTCTATCTATCTATATATATATACATATATACACACATATACACATACAAACAGAGCTCAACAAATCATAAGAAATGTCTCTCGCCCGAAAAGAAAATGAACTCCCCAAAAACCCCAAACCCAGTCCCCCCTCCCCCCAAGTGGATTTTTCAAGCAAAATATATATACAGGGCCACCGGCGGGGGGAAAGCCAGGATAAGTGCCTGGTCCCGGTGACTGCGGGGGGCCCGGTGGCCAGACAAAGCAGTTGGGCCTGACCAGTTGCTGCTGGGACCCGGCTGTCCCCAGCTGCGAGCCTCCCTCACTCACACTGTCCCACTCTGAGTCTCTGACGTCGGCGCCTGCCAGGCCCAGCTTCGGCATGAGAGAGAGGCCCGGTGTCCACCAGCGTCAGAGGCTCAACGTTGGACAGTGTCAGTGAGGGAGGAACACAGCTGGGGAAATATGGGCCTGTCGGCAACAAGAGGACCGGCAAGCGGGCAAAAGTTTTCTCTAGCTGCAGGCCTGCCTCACTGTCCCACGCAGGGCCTCTCTCTAAGGCCCACATAGCTGGGGAGAGCCAGGGCACCAGAGGCCTGAGACCATACCCAAGGTAAGTCTCTAGGTCTTTTGTGTATGTATTTGGGGTTGGGGTTTTGTATGTATTTAGGGGTGGGGGGCTTTGTGTGGAATTGGGGTGTTTTTTCTCTGTATTTTGGTGGGTGGGGTTTTTTGTATGTATTTGGGAGGTGGGGAGGGGGTTGTATATGAGGGGGTAATTATTGTGGCTGGGATTGTGTGTTTGTGGCAGGACAGGGGGGAACGAATGAGTGTGGGTAGGGGGAATTAAGGAAGCAGGATTCAGTGAGAGGGATAAAGGATGAAGAGGGGGGGGGAGTTAGAGGAGTGAGGGGGTGTTGAGAGAGATTTCGGGGGGAAGTGAGAGGTGTGAGGGGGTGTAAGAGAGGGAGTGAGGGGGGGAGAGAGAGGCTAAGAGTGAGGGGGGAGAGAAATACATGGGAAGGGGTGGGGAAATAGAGAAGGGGGCTCCTGAGGTGTGAAATGGGGGGGGGGGGGCTAGCAAGACCACCGACACGGTGGTAGAGGAGCGCCTGTCGTAACTCTAGTCCTGGGCCCGGAGAAATCTGTCGTCGGTCCTGTGTATATATATTTATATATATGTGTGTGTCAGTTGGAGTGACATTTGACTCTTTCCGTTTCCATTAACATTCACGGCATGACCAAAATGTATTGCTTCTTCCTCTGTAATATTGTCAAGAGCCGCCCTTTCCTCTGTCAATCTACTGCTAAAACTCTTAAATCCCTCTCCTGGCTTCCCATCAAGTTTCAGATCACCTACAAAGTTCTCCTCCTTACCTTTAAGGCTCTCCACGCATCTCTCACTATGCCCCTGCTCATCTCTTGCGCTCTACCCATAACTATCTCCTTTCTATCCCTCTCACCCCAACAGCTCTCTCTCCCCTTAAACCCTTTTCCCTCTCAGGCCCGTCCTTAGGTTGTAAGCAGGTAAGGCGCTGCCTAGGAGCGGCAGGTCTCAATGTGTGGGAAGAGGGAAAGTGTAGCAGCACTGCGGCTTTCCTCTTTTACATTTTTTTAAATAAATTTTGGTATGAAGCATGGGGTCTCCGGAGCTGAACCCCATCAATTTCAGATCCGGGGACCCCCTGCTTCCTTAGATACTTACCTCTTTAGGGGGTGCTGGTATCTCTGCTCAGATTTACATCCCTGGTCACATGGGCCAATAGAAAGCCGCCTATGACATCATGGCTTCGTATTGGCTCATGCAATGGAACATCTAAACCTGAGCTGAGATACCTACACCCCCACGAAGCCAGGTTTCCCCTCTAGGGTTCAACTCCGGAGACCCCCCTGCTTTCTACCTGGGGGGGAATTTATTTTTTGGGGGAGGGGGGCATCCTTATTAGTGTTTACCTATGGACGGGCCAACCCTCACTGCACCTTATTTGTGGAACTTCCTCACACTCAGTATACACTAAGCAACTTCTCTCCCCACGTTTAAGACAAACCTGAAAACCCTGCTTAAATGAAGCATTCCAATAGCCTGGACTCAGGGCTACTGTCCCACAGTCATCCTGCCATGCACTGCCATCTACTGCACTTATTCCCTCACCTGCTGTCTCTGTAAGTTTCCCAACATACCAATTAGATTGTAAGCTCTCCGGGGCAGGGATTTCCTTTCCTGTTGTCTGTCTCTTTTGTGTTTATTGTTTTATAATTCCCTGTACTGTATTGTCTTTGTAAAGTGCTGAGTACACCATGGGCTAAACCTAAATAAAGGTACACATGTGTGTAAATATATACTGTATATATGTGTGTACTGTATGTATCTCTCTCTCTTATATATATATATATATATATATATATATATATATATATATATATATATATATATATATACATATATACATATATATATTTATTTATTTTTGCCACAGGCTCAGTACCACAAGATTGGCGTAAAGCAGATGTGGTGCCTATATTTAAAATTGGAGCTAGATCACAACCGGGGAATTACAGACCTGTAAGCCTGACTTCAATAGTGGGGAAACTACTTGAAGGTTTAATACGGGATAATATTCAGGAATATCTAATGGAAAACAAAATTATTAGTAATAGATAGCATGGATTTATGAAGGAAAGATCATGCCAAACTAACCTTATTTGTTTCTTTGAGGAGGTAAGTAGGAATTTATTAAAGAGTATATGTCTGGTCTTTTGGGATCTGCTCCTGCAAAATGCAGACCTCCATTTGCTATGCAATAGGTCAGGAAGGGGGCAGCCGGGATGATTGAGCCCACGTACCTAATCAACAGACTCTGCCACTCTAATTGTACCTGAGGGCGGAGAATCATCACACTGGAAGAGGTTTGTAAGTGGTTTGTCTACACCTAAAAACAATGAAGATCCGATCAGATACTCATTTGGTAGGATGGTTGTTGCCCTGATTTAATTATGTGGCTACAGAAAATAAGACCTCAGAGTCACAGTATACATGGGCTACTAGCTGGGGGGATGGGGTATTAATCGTGTCTCGTGCAAACAATTGGAGCACGGTAATTGTAGGTTTTTCTATTTTTGAGGTTGCAGCATTCACTCTATTTGTTTGGAATTTATTTACTGTGTCTCCCGGGGAGGGATTGGAACAGATTAATGTTCACAATAGTCTGTATTCAAGTTCAGAAAGGGTTCACAGGTATATAAACTGTTGGCCAACCTACAGTTTTAGTGCTTCTTATGGATTACCATCTGAATGTCACCGGATTGCCTGGAGAATTGCTAGCTGTAGCTGATATTCTCATCCCCCAACCCTAAGTAAGTGTTTACCTCTCTGTTAATTGTACTATATGCTGTGTTTTTCAAACACCTTTTTAAGGAATAAATTAATTGTATTATATCTAAGCCTGTTCAGTCAACCAGATATTTGGTGTTCATTATATCTTGTAAAGCTACCGTGACAAGTATTTTTATTTAACTTGATGTTTGTAAGGTATTATGGTTATGGCACTGTTTTTTTGTTAATAAGCGGTTATAACGCTGGGACTGCAAAGCCGGTTCTCTGAGGGGGGCATAGTGGGCTACCGCTTGTGGTGCACTGCAGTCTGCTAGGTTCGTACTTCAAAAAAGTCACAGTGCTGCCAGAGAGTTAAAGACCATTGGGCAGAATGGTTAGGTGAGACATAGTCCGGAAATAATGCCAGCCATCGGCGGGCCAGCAGTGCCCTTCCCAGACTTGGGGGGGGGCGAGGCACCTAACCAGTGGGGGCTTTGAATAACAAGTGGCTAGGGTGCCAAATTCAACGCATGGCCCTCATTGAATTCAGAAGATCTTTGCCCGGCTTTGGAAGACTGGCAGCCCTCTGATTGGTGGGTGTAAAGTTCCCAGGTTGGATTGGTTGTAGTATTATGAATGAATAAAAAATTACGAGAAGAAACCCAGAACCCAATCCGGACATAAGATTCTAGCGCCAAGACAGCAGCGGCAATTTTGAACTCACCAAAAAGATTTGCTCTGGAGAAAAGACGCGAGCCGGCCTTCAGAAATTTCAAAGCAAGACATTTCTAAGTCCCCTTTTCGGGGCCAAGTTCTCAAGATAGAACGTGCGATCACGGAACTGGAACTACCACGTCGAAAAGAGTACCAGGATGTTTGGTACTATCTCCCGGTTCAGGGATTTTGCAGCTCCGAGCAGATTACAGCGGTGGGTCTGGTTTAATTAATGCCTAATACTTCAGGGACTTTTGCAGAGTAGTAACTCCCGTAACTAAAGACTTGTTTTCTATGCCCTTCAATTGGAAAGGTTAGTTTTGCGTACGGGACCCCCAGTACGTGTGGTTTTCTTCTGTATATTGGAATTAAGTGTGTGTACATCTGTTTTAAGGAATAAATCGCAATTTGTTTTATCTTGTCTAATGTTGTTTGTGTTTTGTTTCAGTGATATGATCCTGTATAAGGTGTAAATTCCGGTCTCCCGTGACAGGCTAAGATGTACTGGGCAGTGGTGGGATAATGGAGGCCTGGTTGTAAAATCTTGAGGGTCTTATAACATATACCGTACAAACCCAGTGTTACCCTCAGTCGTCGCTTAGATCAAATAGTTACTTAATGTACAGAATTTATATATGTATATTATATTTGAATTATTAAAAGTGGTTAATTAACCAAACTAGTGTGGTGTTTATTAGACAATAATTGGTGTGTGATAGAAACAAAATAAATTGATTTGCAGCTCAAACCCGTTCTGTTGTTTCCCAATCACGTATCACCCAGTGGTCCAATGTTTGGGGAGTGAAGGTGTATATGAAATAGAAATAAACAAAATATAGTGACATATGTATAAACAGTCGTGGATCTTCAATATCTATCCCGATGAATGGTACTCACAAATTACTCATCTTTATAGGTTTCACAACGTGGTGATATGATGAATGGTCTGTCTCAGGTATTCCTTTGAGCCCCTATGATTCTGGTCACTTCTGCTGTTAAAGTAAAAGGACCCAACATAGTGTGGCGTGTATAAAAAGTATCTAAAAAAGTGATTTGAATGCACTCACATGGTCTCAAAGACAAATTAAGCTTTGGATAATATTGGGAACAGCAAATGAGGTTCTTGGCGTTTTCTCCTGCCTCCCTCTGCTATGTCAAGTCTAACGTACTGCCCACTTCGGTCCTTAATCTCCAAGCGGATCGGGGCGGGCGATTGGGTAGGTAGGCTGCGTGCGTGTCCTCTGTGCAACTAGGATAGTGCCTCTTACGCTTTCCCGGCAGGAATGGTGTTCATCAATCTAGGCTATGTTAAATACCCGTCTCTCATTTGATTGGTTGACAACAAGCAGCATACCTGCTGGTTCAAGAGGGCTGAGTGTCCATGTGTAATGTAAGGGCATAGGACAAATTGAGAACAAGTTTGTTGTTTGATCTTCGGTTAGTACAGCTTGGTGCTTGAAGGAGCTTGGTGTGACAGGATCCCAGGTGTGGGATGTCAGTCCATTCGAGGACTTGCACCTTTAAGTCCTCCTGACTCGTACGACGAGGTAGTATCGACATATTTTTTTCCAGGCAGAAGAGTGTATCTGGTGAATAAGCAGCTTTTATTGTCATATTTTTCTCCACTTCTCCTCTTAATCTCCCCACAGTGCAGGACATCGGAATGGTGCAGGGCTCCATCTATTGGGGCACTCTGTATGCGGTATGTCTTAAGTCAGCCGCTTAGAAATGGCATGGCTGCCCCGGATGGGGGAAGGCCATAGGCCCTCTTACTCACCTAGGAGTGAGAAGAAGCCAGACTTCATATTTCGCTGTCATTAGTGTCCACCATCGGGACGAGCAAGACCTCTCTTCCTATCTTCAGAGATTAGCTCAAGTCTCATGTGCTTCCTCACCTTTGGAGGACAGAGCAGAACGACTCAGATCCTCCCCAGAAGAATCTAGAAGGGACGGGATCATAGAATGTACCCACCTCCAGAGCTGTACACAGGCCAGCGACACCTCCTTTATTCCTCTTCAGGAAAGAGAAAAGGGGGGGTGATGCTCATAGATTAACCCAATACGACCTGGAAATATCAGGGCTTAGTAGTTAGTTATCATATGGGGAAAAAACAGGTTAAGATGGGGGACATACCCTGTTAAATTTATATACTTCTTTTGTGGACATTAACCCTCCGCATATAACTGTTCAATTTAATCCCTCTAGCTTGAAACGGTTGAGTAAAAAAGTTTAGAAACATGTGCATACATTATTTGTTAATTCAACAAATGTGACATGATGGTAGCGGGTGATACTTTCAGTAGACCACAGGATATACACAGTTATACGCACCTATATTTGATTTAGACCATATTTATATATATATATATAGTTTATATATATATATATTGATATAACTATATATATATATATAATGCCAAAATACAAATGTAAGCCTAGCATGTATTAGGCAGGTCTGGCAACCCAGCCTTCCCCATCATACCCAGCATACAGCATTCCACTGCCAGCAGGGATTCGGTAAATGACATGCAAATGAGCACAGTGCACTTTTTGCCTCAAGACTATTTTAACATGGTGCCTAGAGGCTTAAGTGGATGCATGGTCACAGATTTCTTGAGCACTAAGACCAGGGTAAGGTGCATACCCAGAAACCACCCACAGACAGCTGTTTCGACCTTGATGGGTCTCATCAGTTGGGGTTGATTTTTTTTTCTCTTGTTTTTGGTTGATTAACTGGTAGCATGAGAGGCTATGGGGATAGGCTTATACAATATACTTGAGTTAGGTTTAAGTTATGGTGAGTAAAAAAAGTGACAAAACCCTCCACAGGAAAGCAACAAAAATATGCAAATCCAACGTACGACTATTGCCTGGTTTAGGAAGGCTCTGCAACCCGCCCTTTCCCCATTATCACCCAGAATACAGCACTTTCCACTGCAGCAAGGGATTCTGGGGGAAAATGACATGCCAAATGAGCCACACAGCTGTCACTTTTGCCTCACAAAAACTATTTTTTAACATGGTTCCCATAGGCTCTTACGCTTTTGCTGCTCGGTTAACAGCTTGAGCACAGCCAGGGGGTTAAGGTTGCATACACAGCAAAAACCACCCACAGACGCTGTTTCGACCTGATGGGTCTATCAGTGGGGTGTGATTTAACTGGGTATGCATGAGAGGCTAGGGATAGGCTATACCATAATACTGAGTAAGTTATGGTGAGTAAAAAAGTGACAAAACCCTCCACAGGAAAGCAAATATGCAAAAATAAAGTACGCTCATCTGCTGTCTTAGGCAGGTCTGCAACCCGCCTTCCCCTTATCACCCAGCAGACGCACTTCCCACTGCAGCAAGGGATTCTGGGAAATGAAATGCAAATGAGCACACAGTGTCACTTTTTGCCTCAAAAACCATTGTGCCTCATTTGCATGTCATTGTGTGCCATTTAGGTCATTTCCAGAATCCTTGCTGCAGTGGAAGTGCGGTATGCGGGTGTAATGGGGAAAGGCGGGGTTGCCAGAACCTGCCTAAGACATGCAGATCGAGCGTACAGTTGTATTTGCCTATTGCTGTCCTGTGGAGGGTTTTTGTCATTTTTTTACTCACCCAACTTAAATCAGGATTATGGTTTATATATATATATATATATAGATATATATATATATATAGATATATATATAATATATATATATAATGAGGAGTATATATCATTATATTATATTATATATTATATATAAAATCAAGGTGATAAATCTACATTTAATAAGTCGTGTAGAAAATTTAATGTTATTCACAGAGGCCTACAAACTCAGTAAAAGCTTGTAGGCCATTTACATAACGTAAACTTAGTTGACAATGTCACGGAGGAGACAGGCCATTTACACCTTTTTTTACCAGGATCATTACATTGAGCAAAAACAGTAAGTTAATAAATTGTAAGTATTCGCAGGAAAAGGCATATATACACAGGTTAGTGAACACAAACTACATAAGAAACACACACTTACGTGGGACCTGGGGAAAAAGGAAAACATAGAATTTCCTAGCTAAATAGAATAAACAAGAGTCTTTAGTTGACCGGGACTTAGCCCGAAATGTCCTGGAACTCAAATCGGCATGAAGTTCATGACGCCACCCACTATCTCTTTTCATCCAGGGGAGGATTAGAATTCGCTTCACGGGGAGAGTCCACAAAAGTCTCCTGGAACTTAAATTGGCTTGCAATCCTAGCCGTGAACACTACCTCATTTTTTTAGAACTGTGTCCGCAAAAAGATGGACTTAATAAATATCTGCCCTGAAATTTCTGAGCCGGTCTCTTGTTTTGGCTATTTCTTGAGAGCATTTTGGTAATTCAAATTCGCCGTTGATCGTTTGGCACTTAGAATCTGATGTCTGGATTGGTTGAGGGTAGCTTATAGTATGTTCCATGAGTTCATCCACTGAAATGACTCCATCCCACATCCCAGCGCTCGGGAACTTTCTCACCGCCACATAGAGTAGCTGATAGTCTATTGAACAGGGATTCGCCCCGAATCAGCACAGGCATGCACAAGTTTGCCACCACTCTGCACACTTGGTCCTTCAGGAAAGCCACCCGCATGGGTCGGGCTCCTCCATGTCTGTGAGGAGAATGGTAATCTGCGGAGACTTCCATCATCTCAGGACAGGGTACTTGAGCCTTTTCTGCTGCAACAAAAGGTATTTCACCTGGCTAACATCTTGGTGGCTTTATGTCCGATGTGTGAAGTAGTACCCACTGGCACCAATGTGGTGGCCCATGGACTCCTCGGAACATTGGTCCGGAAAAGACCCAGATCATAATAATGTGCACAAGCTATATGTATTTTAAAACACACTTTAAAAACTATTCTAAGTCTGCTGGTATGGGAAAATAGTAAAAAAAGCTGCCACTTTATTTCTTACTAGAGAGTTAGATGATCGATGCAAGCGCGGGCTCCTATAGATGTCAGACTCACCAGGTTGAGGTAAAATCAATTTATTAAATACATATAACAACAGATACAACAGAACATGACTAGAGACCTTCTCCCACGCGTTTCGGGCAAGTTTGCCCTTTCTCCTTTCTATAGGAGTCGCGCTGGCATCGATCATCTACTCTCCTGTTTCATCCGGATCGTGGCCCGCGCAGGAAGTGTGTCCATTCACCCCTGGAGGGGAACGCACACAGCCGGGAACAAGAGGGGACGGATATCGGAGTAGATACTCCATCCGTGGGCTGTCGCATCTGACAGCCCGCTCGCCATACATGGGAACGGGTCCGTAGCAGCTCTTAACCCATCCATCCCACGAGGCTTTTATCCTGCTCACTTACCTTATGATTTGGCTTCACAGCACGGGTGTTATCATGGAGTACGATGGTCCTCTTGCAACTTTATTTCTACTAGTCATATTCCCACACACTATAAAATAGACTTTAGACTTTTAAAAACTCCTCACAACCTTAGTATGGTTGGAGCACCCCCAGAACCCCTATACAGGTTCGGGGGTGACAGGGCTATACGGGTATCCCCCTTAACTAGGGGACCCTTGACAAGTTCAGGGACACCTGGACATCCCCTGCCCCCATACCTTTCTGGTCTGTGCTGAAGCAGGGTATCCTAGCGGTGGTGCGCAAGCATTTTCAAGTGGAGATTTTGCCGGGACAATGTGCCCTATATGTATCGGGAATCCGAACTGATTCCCGGGTACATATTTTTTGGTTTCCAGCACTCTGGAACCTGACTAGCTAGACACATTCTGACAATTCCTCCACCAACACCCCCCTTGAATCTAATAGCCTAGCAATCTTGCGCTCGCTGGCACTCTGCAAAGGTAAAACACACAAAAATTCTTTTTACCGATCATTTACAATGTAGGTTATACGAGTTAGGCTCAGGAGCTGACACTCCTGAGCCCCCAATACATGGAACAGAGGTAACAAACAGGCTTAACCTTATTAGTGAGCCTGGTTACCCTACTCACCGTTACAAGTACCATTAGGATAACGCTTTGTCTCACGACCATAAAGTAATGGGAGCATTAACGTAACATCACGTTTAAAAGCCCAACATTACCCAAACTATCGGGAAAGTGAGATGCAATGAATGATATGCCAATGGAGCTGCTAGCATAAGAACCCTGCTCACTGACTCCATTAAATGTTACCGCCTAATAATACTGTTATGTATGTAATACCTAAACCTAGCTTTATCCCATCAAGGGACATGGCCAGATGGAGAAACTTTATTTCAGGTCTGAGTAATTAAATAATGCAACGTTAATACAGCTGCACAACAGGAAGAAACACAGTAGGAAAGTACTGGAAATACTAAGAATGATGAAGAAAGCTGATGGTACAAAAATATTATAGGTAATAATCCAGATTCCTGCGACAGTGAATAAAGAGTAGCACAAAAAAGATCAATCCAGATATTGAACATAGTCCATCATAGAAACAAAGTCAATAATACATCACCAATGGTTGTCAGTAGATATAAGTTACAAAGTCCCAATAATGTGGTGAGGAGAGCCCCCCCCCCCCCAGTTCAGGGAGCGAGAGTCTTGGCGGCGGGACCCCTCTCTTCTCCTGCTTTGTTTACTTGGTGACGCGACGATCAGATCGCGTTCCTGGGCAACGGTGGACGCATATTCCCTGATACGGAATCGGATTGCCTGCAGAGACGCCATACGCATGGCTTACTGTTTGGACCACACAGCTGAGTGCTGACGGCTGTTCCACGACAGTAATGAGGCCAGGAGCGGTCAGTGACAGTTTTATCATCAATCAGTGTTCCTGGTTGAGTACACTGGGTGTGGGTTTGGGGTATAAATGTATTTCACAACCATTTTTCCAGCACCTCCCTGAGGAAGGTCCTTTCTGGACCGGAAAAGTTGTATAATAGTGTGCTTGTATACCATTTTTAATACATGTTATTCTTTGATTATACCACTGAGTACAGTTCTTTGTTTAATTTTTGGGGTTGACACATTTACTACTGATTTCTATAGAACATGACCGCACCATACTACTACATTTGGAGTGCCAGATATATATCTACTCATCTGTCTGTCTGTCTGTCTGTCTGTCTATCTATCTAAATATATACATATATACACAATATACACATACAAACAGAGCTCAACAAATCATAGAAATGTCTCTCGCCCGAAAAGAAAATGAACTCCCCAAAAACCCCAAACCCAGTCCCCCTCCCCCCAAGTGGATTTTTCAAGCAAAATATTATATACAGGGCCACGGCGGGGGGAAAGCCAGGATAAGTGCCTGGTCCGGTGACTGCGGGGGGGCCCGGTGTGCCAGACAAAGCAGTTGGCCTGACCAGTTGCTGCTGGGGACCCGGCTGTCCCCGCTGCGAGCCTCCCTCACTCACCTGTCCACTCTGAGTCTCTGACGTCGGCGCCTGCCAGGCCCAGCTTCGGCATGAGAGAGAGGCCCGGTGGTCCACCAGGTCAGAGGCTCAACGTTGGACAGTGTCAGTTGAGGGAGGAACACAGCTGGGGAAATATGGGCCTGTCGGCAACAAGAGGACCGGCAAGCGGGCAAAAGTTTTCTCTAGCTGCAGGCCTGCCTCACTGTCCCACGCAGGGCCTCTCTCTAAGCCCACATAGCTGGGGAGAGCCAGGGCACCAGAGGCCTGAGACCATACCCAAGGTAAGTTCTAGGTCTGTTTGTGTATGGTATTGGGGTTGGGGTTTTGTAGTATTTAGGGGTGGGGGGCTTTGTGTGGAATTGGGGTGTTTTTTTTCTCTGTATTTGGTGGGTGGGGTTTTTTGTATGTATTTGGGAGGTGGGGAGGGGGTTGTATATGAGGGGGTAATTATTGTGGCTGGATTGTGTTGTGGCAGGACAGGGGGGAACGAATGAGTGGGGTAGGGGGAATTAAGGAAGCAGGATTCAGTGAGAGGGATAAAGGATGAAGAGGGGGGGGGAGTTAGGGAGTGAGGGGGTGTGAGAGAGGGATGTGCGGGGGAAGTGAGAGGTGTGAGGGGGTGTAAGAGAGGGAGTGAGGGGGGGAGAGAGAGGCTAGAGTGAGGGGGGAGAGAAATACATGGGAAGGGGTGGGGAAATAGAGAAGGGGGCTCCTGAGGTGTGAAATGGGGGGGGGGCTAGCAAGACCACCGACACGGTGGTAGGAGGGAGCGCTGTCGTTACTCTAGTCCTGGGCCCGGGAGAAAATCTGTCGTCGGTCCTGTGTATATATATTTATATATATGTGTGTGTCAGTTGGAGTGACATTTGACTCTTTCCGTTTCCATTAACATTCACGGCATGACCAAAAATGTATTGCTTCTTCCTCTGTAATTTGTCAAGAGCCGCCTTTCCTCTGTCAATCTTACTGCTAAAACTCTTAAATCCCTCTCTGGCTTCCCATCAAGTTTCAGATCACCTACAAAGTTCTCCTCCTTACCTTTAAGGCTCTCCACGCATCTCTCACTATGCCCCTGCTCATTCTTGCGCTCTACCCATAACTATCCTTTCTATCCCTCTCACCCCAACAGCTCTCTCTCCCTTAAACCCTTTTCCCTCTCAGGCCCGTCCTTAGGTTGTAAGCAGGTAAGGCGCTGCCAGGAGCGGCAGGTCTCAATGGTGTGGAAGAGGGAAAGTGTAGCAGCACTGCGGCTTTCCTCTTTTACATTTTTTAAATAAATTTTGGTATGAAGCATGGGGTCTCGGAGCTGAACCCATCAATTTCAGATCCGGGGACCCCCTGCTTCCTTAGATACTTACCTCTTTAGGGGGTGCTGGTATCTCTGCTCAGATTTACATCCCTGGTCATGGGCCAATAGAAAGCCGCCTATGACATCATGGCTTGTATTGGCTCATGCAATGGAACATCTAAACCTGAGCTGAGATACCTACCCCCACGAAGCCAGGTTTCCCCTCTAGGGTTCAACTCCGGAGACCCCCTGCTTTCTACCTGGGGGGGAATTTATTTTTTGGGGGAGGGGGGCATCCTTATTAGTGTTTACCTATGGACGGGCCAACCCTCACTGCACCTTATTTGTGGAACTTCCTCACACTCAGTATACACTAAGCAACTTCTCCTCCACGTTTAAGACAAACCTGAAAACCCTGCTTAAATGAAGCATTCCAATAGCTGGAATCAGGGCTACTGTCCCACAGTCATCCTGCCATGCACTGCCATCTACTGCACTATTCCTCACCTGCTGTCTCTGGAAGTTTCCCAACATACAATTAGTTGTAAGCTCTCCGGGGCAGGGATTTCCTTTCGTTGTCTGTCTTTTTGTGTTTATTGTTTTATAATTCCCTGTAGTATTGTCTTTGTGAAAGTGCTGAGTACACCATGGGCTAAACCTAAAAAAGGTACAATGTGTGTAAATAGATGTGTTATATGTGTGTACTGTATGTATCTCTCTCTCTTATCTATATATTATATATAATATAGATATATATCTATATATATAGTGTATATATAAAATATTACATATATACATATATATATTATTTATTTTTG
>WSYH01002508.1:0-41328 GCA_036426205.1 Ascaphus truei
AATCCACTCGCCCGGGGCGAGCAAATGTATAGGTTTGTCGAACACTGTATATATGTGTCAATAAGAGTTCTACTGAGCGTGGCCAATGTATACAAACCAAAGATAGGAGTGCCCAATGCTACATCCAATTGACAAAACATATAAAGTAATAAGTATAAAGTTTAAATACTTCAATAATAATAATATTTACTAGGTTATTTAGTTAAAACCTTTGGCCAAAGCGTCATAAGCCTGCATACCAAACGTCAAGGTATAACCAAATTAATGCAGGTCCTAACACTAAACTGTGAACCCTTCCTTTTACCTCTGTATGGGGGGAAGCAACCACAGTGAGTTTTGTTCATTCAGCAAAATGCTAGAACCTCCCAAGTTAAAAAGGTGAGGAGGGGTGAGCTCTGGGAGGACGGGCCACTTACCTCCAAACAACTGTTGCCAGTCAGGAACTAAATTAACACACACATCTGACTATAGTCCTAGGTGCAGGGACCTCCCTAGAGAGATTTTCTCTGATCTTTCCCCACAGGATGTCTTCTGGACTGGATTCCAGGCCTGGCACCAGCACTGGGATCCTCTCTGGTACAGAAACTTGAGCTGCAGCTAACAGCTTCTGCAATTCCTTCAGCTCACTTTAGCCCCAAACTCCTGGCCTGAGACTGAATCTGAGTCTCAGCTGGTCTGATCTGCTAGGGGTCTCCCTCCCGGGGTCTCCCTCCCGGGGTCTCCCTCCCTCCCTACATGTTTATACCTTTTGCCCACCATATTGTAACATTCAGGGCCAGGTGCTGCCTACTGCTGCGGCCAAGTTTATTCGAGCATTTGCCCGTTCTTGGCCGCAGCAGTAGCCTGGCGCGCGCCCGAGGGTGACGGGCGCGCGCCGAAGCAGCGGAAGAGCGCCCTCCGATCGGGGCGCTCTCCCTACCGCTGCCGGGTCCGCCGGGTCCCCCGGAACCCCCTGCCGCCGTCCCGCGATCGCGGGACACCAGGGCTCCCTCGGGGAGCCCTGGACGCGCGTGCAGGGGGCGCAGGCTCCCGAAGACGCGTGACCGCGCGTCATAGACGCGCGGCACGCCGAGGGGCGGCCACTAGCAAGCCGGGAAATCTCCCGGCTTGCGGTACCGGCCACACTTTAATAAAGTGTGTCGGTAGTGTACCTGCCCAGGCCCTGATTGGTGCAACATTGCATTAGCAACATAAACTGTTACAGGGAAAGGGCACAGGCAGCTTCTGCAACATTGCTCCTGCAACCACATTAACCCCTCGTCCCTGAACTGCTGGAACCAGGCTTCCAATACAGATATACATACATATATAGAGAAAAAGGGGCTGAGAGAAGCTCTGCTAAAAAACATGAATAACAAACACCAAACCCTCCTAAAAATAAATATTAAAGGCGCTGCACCCCGGAGCAAAACATGATTAGATACAAAAAGAAAGAACAGGTTCCAAAAGACAGAAACCCCAAAGCGGGGCACTCAGGGTTGGTAACAAATATTACAACATGTATTATAAGTACCATTGGTCGAATAAAGACAAAACAATGCTAACATAATAATAAAAAACATATAAACTCTATTCCAGATCATCTAAATATAGTGATGAATGGTTGCAGCACGCTGGGAGGCTGTTCATTTGTCACACAACACAAAACACTAGTCAACAATTCTGATACTAAATATGTCAGTAAATGAATGATTACAGGAATCCAGGAGGGGTTAAAAAAAACTCTCCCAAATTAAGGGGTAGCCAGCTGGAAAGTGATCCGACAGATAATATAAAGCTTTCAACCCCAGGTGGAACAAAAGCAGTGAAGCCATGGATAAACTGAACAATAACTACTTGAAAATTAGGAAAGTAACAATGTTGTGGCAATTTGCAAACAGGCCTCATAACAAAATCTCAAATGAAGAGTATCGCATGTAGCAAAAAAGCTATGTCACTACTGTAAAATAAAGTCCTGTGTAAGTGCAACCGGATACAATGAGAATCAGGCTAAACGTCCATATACTGTATCCCAATCTGTTTGAGCCCTGTTGTAAACAGCCCATATGAGTAAGGTATAAACAGGTTGATTGTTAAAAATAGATGTAGTCCAGCTAATATTATAACTATAAATCTGCCGAATTTAATCAAAGCATAACCCGCAGCAATATATACAGTAATGCTGCACCCGCAATGGCATCCGTGTATCAGGGGTTAAAGGGGAGTTCCCCAGGTACCTTTTATGACGTGGAATGTAACATGAAAAAATCGGCAGATAGTATACTCGAATATCAGGCTCCATGTTGCTAGCACAGATAAAGGGGCCTATGCAGAGAGCAGCGCTTTTTAAAATTGGAGAGGGGAATAAAAAGTAGGTTTAATGGAGAGTTTTATTCTCCATATGCAGAAATGGGCGAAATCCGCTATTTATACCATTACTGCATGTGGAGAATTGTAAATGAGGAGATGCGCGCAGCTGAAAGGGAGAAAAAAAAATCGCGCATTTTTTTTTTCCCTATAGCCGGCGAGCTCCTGCTTCTTGGCGGAGAAAATTGACGAAAATCGCGCCAAAAACAGCCGCTAGATGGCGAGCGCGCCTTTCTGAATTCGGATACTTTTCAGACTGGCGAGATGTAGTTTCTCGCCAGCCGCGCGGCGAGATTTTGAAATAGAAAAAAAATGGCGCGTTTTCCCTAGCTCGCCATTTTCAGCTGTTTTTAGCGCGATTTTCTCTGGAAAATGGCGAGATTTCAAATAGCGCTGCTCTCTGCATGAGGCCCTTAGTCTCCTTTCCACACACAGGCATCTGTTGATAGCGGAATGCTATAGGGACTGCATACACAGGAGCACCGGATCTCAAGTGGACACACCAGGAACACAGCAGGCTGCTGACTGATGATCTGGATAGCAGATACATACATATATAACCTAATATAACACAACTGTATTATTGACAGGTACGGGTAATGCAGGGCTTAATCTTTATTAACAACAGCCATATTTACCCCTACGTCACATCCCTCATCATCATCACATCTCCCTCAGTCCACATCATCATCATCATCAGATCTCCCCCAGTCCTCCTCATCATCAGATCTCCCCCAGTCCCCCTCATCATCATCATCAGATCTCCCCCAGTCCCGCTCATCATCATCATTAGATTTCCCCCAGTCCCCATCATCATCATCATTAGATCTCCCCCAGTCCCCCTCATCATATCTCTTCCCTCTCCCCACCAGATCACTCCCATGCCTACCTGTGGTTATGGAGATGGTATACGGCGGCGGGCCCCCGGTGTTAAAGGATAAGCAAGCCGGTAGAAGAATCAGTGTCTCTCTTCTCAGACCTCTTTTTCCTCTGTCAGCACTCTTGTGTGCTAAGGAAATCTCTATGTCCAGGCATAGTCTGGTCCCCTCGTGTCTTGCTGTCAGCACGTTGGTGTGCTAAGGAAAAGCTCCTCGCTGTTTCTCACATGAGGCTTTTTCTCAGAGTCCTAATTAGCCAGGTGGAGTCTGGTTAATTGCCTGGCTGCAATTAACCAGCTCTCTGCTAGATTTAGAGGTAGTTTTTCTTAAGTTACTAATATCTCCTCAAGAAGGTGCTTGAAATCAGCAGTCTTCAGTCGTTCGAGGAGGTCTTTTCTCAAGCACAGTCTTCTTCAGAATACATGGTCAGGAGATTTCCCATGTGATCTTTTCTTCCCTTAGTTTAGGGTGACCACCAGCATCGGGTTCTGTATCCATACTCTAGGGTGGTTCAAGGTGGGCAGAGTTTTTATCCCTTTTGATTGACCCCCGTGGTCTCTTTTTTTTGTAGTCAACTAATGGTGTAGCTGCAGAGGTGTGCTCACTGAAACAGTTCTGCCTCGTTCTAGCCAAAGACTGAATCTTTCTAGTGGCTATTTTCCTTGTGAGGACTCTGGCTTGGGCCCTGGGGCCACAGTAGCATGGCTGTATTGGTATTGCGCTTCTCAGTCGTAATTTGCTTCTTCTTTCCTAAATTGTGTGGAAAGCCGATCGCAGTATGGAGGTGGCATTGTGGGTGCGCTTATAGCATGTAATGCTGTGCTCACCACAAACAAGGCGGGACCCCAGTACTGAGGTGGGAATGGGGGCACGTCTGGAGTGCAGATGGTCAGGCAGCCGCGTCAGGATTGGAGAGAGTAGAATGGTCAGGTACTTGCCGAGGTCTGAGGTAGGAGCCGAAAGAATGGTCAGTGTTCGTTTAGCCGTGGTCAGGGGTTGGAGCCAGCAGAAGCGTAGAGGTCCGTAAGCCGTGTTCAGGATTGGAGAGATGCGGAAGCCGGGTCGGTAAGCCAGAAGTGCAGAGTCCAAAGTAATAGTCGGGTCGGTACACAGGAAGTCAATCTGAAACAAGGAGCTAGAAGACAAGGCAGGACCAGGAACCAGGAAGTGGGAGAACAGCGCTAACTGGAACTATGCTCAGCCAACATGCAAGTGGCACAGCTGAGCATATATGGGAGAGCATGACCAATGAGAGAAGGGGGCGGAGTGGAGGCGCGGCCTGCACGGAGGCACGGATAGGAGGAGAGACACAGGAGACAGGTGGGCATAATAAAGAGAGTTGACGCAGCTTGGGAGCGGTATGCACGCGTCACGTGTGCGTGCCGCTGATGCATGTCGCAAGTGGGGGCGGAGCCAGACTCAGCAACATCTAGAAAGCTCCTGCGGGAGCGCGCTCGCGCTGTAAGGACGGCGGGGTTGCATGAGACATCAAGTAAGGATGGAGTGCGCCGCGGGGAATGCACTCCCCGATTCCTTACATAGCAACACACAGCTTGCTTGGTTGTGATGTAGGACCTATATCTGGATTGAATCACACCAGCAGCTTCCTTCATTTTTTTGTAGCATCTTTGCTGCAGACACTTCCTAACATTTGACTGGAGCAAAATGACGCACTGCTTCCAATGTTCATGCTGGTAATTCTATCCTTGACGTTGCATTCTCCATATTGACTAGACAATTTGCTGCTTTATTCTTACCATTTAGCTGACACGTTTCCGTTCCTCTGTAGGCCGCCTGCATGGTGAGCGCTGCAGAGCGTTTGCACAGATACATTTCTCTCTCCAACTTTGCTTGGACAAGAGCTTCGACCTCTGGGACCAGGCCTGAGATAGGGGCCATTGCCCCCGCACAGACATATACTCAGTCCCGTCCTCTTCCTCCACAAAGAGTTAAGACCCCTCCACACACACACACAGACACACACATACACGTTGCCCCCCTTATTTTCCCTGGTTTCCTTTACCTACCGTCTCTCTCCCCCCCCCCCCCGTGAGGGCTTCCCGCCTCCCGCCCCCCCTACCCCTAGGAGCCATTTTGGCATTATTTTTGTTAAATAAATCATGACACGGTGTAATATGTCGTGTTGTTGTTCATCTGAGGTTGTATTTACCTAATTTTAAGACCTGCTAAGGAACAGATGATTGTTATTATGTCCTGATATGTAAAACCATAGAATTCAAAGAGGGTGCACTTTCTTTTTCACACAACTGTGATACAGGCATACCCCGGTTTAAGGACACTCACTTTAAGTACACTCGCGAGTAAGTACATGTCGCCCAATAGGCAAACGGCAGCTCACGCATGCGCCTGTCATCACGTACTGAACAGCAATACCGGCTCCCTACCTGTACCGAAGCTGTGCGCAAGCGGGGAGATTATAGAGCCTGTTACAAATGTGTTATTTACATCAGTTATGCACGTATATGACGATTGCAGTACAGTACATGCATCGATAAGTGGGGAAAAGGCAGTGCTTCACTTTAAGTACATTTTCGCTTTACATACATGCTCCGGTCCCATTGCGTACGTTAATGCGGGGTATGCCTGTATCTATCAATCTCAAATAGACGTTTTACTGGCATGTGGGATGAAGTTGAACCAATCTCATGCAAGTATGCTTATGTTTCTATTAATTATTGATTGCATTATTAATTGTTGAACTGGTTCAAGTAATTTGCCATTCATATAACTCCAATGACATGTGATGCATACACTATCCATATATTTTACATCGTCTGTGTACAACGTCTGAACAGGCACACAACACAACATTGCCACTAATAAGAGCTAATGTGCTTCCAAATACAATATATATACAGTTGCACAGAGTACTGTATTAAAATTAAATTGGATGAAGGACTGGTTAGTGTTTGTATTTTTTTTTACATTTACATTAAATATAGTGTGCATAAAATAAGTATTAATATTTTATTACTGTAAAATGTCCAAATTACTTGTTTTATATGCATTTACAACACACAGTAACAAAGATATATGAACATGATAATGTGAACTATTAACAAATTCCATTAACAGAGAAATATGTCAGAGCAAATAATATCATTTTAGCCAGTATTTTATCGTCTTTTACAGGTTCATAGTTACGGTCATAATGGCAATGATGTGAGGAGACAGTGCTCACCCGGTTCAGAAATGCCTGCTGTATGAACACGTACGTCTGTAAACACCAGCAACATGGAAAGGATGATCGGGCCACAAACCCCACAATTTACTTTTTACAGGGGATGTCCATAGTCCCTATCTAGCATCCCATCATATAAAATAAGAAAACCTCTGTGATGAACCCCCAAGAAATACATTTATTATATGATACGCACTTTTTAATCAGAAGGGACAGCACGTTTTTATACAAAAAATGTGTTGGTTGTCCCTGTGGGTGTTAAAGTATGTTAAATAGGTGTACCCAATAGCCAAACATCTGTCATAGGCCCAGAACCACTAAAGTGTGGTAATGTTCACCACAGATTTTCAAACATTGTTTTGAATGACAGTCAAGGGCCTAGGGTTTCCGGGTGTCCAGTATTGAATCGGACTGTCCTGTATTTGGCCAGTCTGTCCAGTTAAAAATGAGATGTAATACTAGACAAGTATGTGCCCAGTATTACCTCTCTGAACATAGTGACCTGACCGGCTTGGGGGGCCGCTGGATTTCCCTGAGGAGGGAGAGAGCATGGCGGTTGCTAGGGAGCTGGGTAGCTTCCTCCATCCTGATTGGCTGCATTACCCAGCAGCAGCCAATCAGGAAGAGGTGTCAGGAGCTTGTGGGTGGGGCCAAGGAAAGGAGGAAACAGCATGGAGAGGTGAGAGGGGGGTGTGTGTGTCGAGCGCATCGCACCTTTCACCATTGTGTCCAGTATTTTTAGAGAAGCCACCTGGCAACCCTAGGACTCAAGGCATGCTAAATATTAGAACCCTTGTGTGGATGTGGCCCGTAGTACTGCTTGGCCATCTTTATTGGATGTTTTAAAGGAAGATTCAGCCATGAAATGAGGTAAGTAATCAATTTGTATTAAAGGTAAACATTGATTGCCAATGTGGCTATTTAGATCCCCATTGAGAGGGCATAGGTAGCCAAAGTGACAATCAACAGATGAATGGTTACATTTTGTTTCTCTCATTATGTTATTTTTTTTTAAAGATTTTTAATAGTGTATATATTTTTGGGGGGGAAATGCCCAAAAGCCCTCTTAGCCACATTGGCATAATCAGTCTATTGGCCATTAGTACTGAGGGTATGGGTAGTGGTAGTTTGTGATGCGGGTAGTGCCCCTGGGGAGAGTGGTTAGTCCCCTCGGGGGTGGATGTGGTAGGGGTTAACCCCTTAATTACCTTACCAGTTAGTAAAGCTTTGCATGGCAATGCTTTAGTAGCCACTAAGGTGGCCAAGGGGGATAGGTAGTTTTAGTTTTATATTGATATTAACCCTTTTGGAAAGCAATGACTAGCTGACCAAGTTGGCTACTAAGGGGTTAATATGTACTGTCATGTCGTACAAGTCATATTTTATCACCTATTTCAGGTTGTTTTTTCTTTTCCCCAGCCTGGGGTAGGTGCTAAAGAAACTTGCGTCAATTCTAGCGTTAATCCCGTTCCAATAAATATCGAAACTTGATGTATAGCCGTTAATACCAAAACAATGCGGAATGATGACTATTTTTTTATTGGACCCGCTATTTTTAACGTGTCTGATAAAAATTCCGATATTTGTGGCGGTGCAAGGTCGGTGTATTGCACTATAAAAATAACGCCCTTTGTTTGGCGATAATACCGTGTTTTTAGGTTACCGCGGTTTCGTGTATCGGGGCTTTTGCCTTTAACCTCCCCTGTATGTTACTGTGGATGCCAGTGGCTCCACTTTTCTGTCTGTGCTGAACGTTTTCTATGAGACCTGTTTGTTTCATAGCTCTCTGGCTGAGTGTCGGCTCGCGCGCTACACACCACGTTTCTTATATTTTAAAGGGATAACAGCTTTTTGGGACAGTTGTGGGGTCCTCCGTCACGGGTGGGGTAATGCAGGTGGCGGGGGGTCTGGTGGTGCCCGTGGGGAGTCTCCGTCGGCAATCCCGAGAGGCAGCACCCCCCGTTATTTTTATCCCATTGCTTGGGGCTCGGATTGTCACCGCCGGGGCGGCACTCCCTGCGGGCAGAGGGCAGAGGCTGGTGTAGCCTCCCAGTGACACGTGCTTTATGGGCGCCAGTGGTTTCCTGATATTGGCTTCCTATAGCTTCCTGTTCATCAATACTTTCTAGCACTGTATATAGAACAGTATGCAGCGCAGGATCTGTCCCTCTCCTGCAGTGGGAGGTACACTCCATGTTCCTTCTGCATGTGTCACTGTGTCACCCTGTGGGTGGAGGGAGGGACAGACTCAATGGGCGGTAGCTCCCTTCCCTCTGCACTATGTTAGTGTCACTGCTGTAGTATGCGAATGTCACTGTCCTCTCTCTCCTGTGCCAGGTCCTTGCAGGTGACCGGCTGCTGGACAGTTTCTGTGGCCGTCGCTCCCCTGGCATCCTGAGGACACAGAGTCACTCTGTGAATATCCTATTCCAAACCGATGAGTCGGGAGATAGCAGAGGGTGGAAGCTGCACTACACCTCGGAGGGTGAGGGACCGTGTCACCTGGGGCTGTCACTGTACATGTGTCACCTGGGGCTGTCACTGTACATGTGTCACCTGGGGCTGTCACTGTACATGTGTCACCTGGGGCTGTCACTGTACATGTGTCACCTGGGGCTGGGGAATTTGCTTGCAACTGTTTGTTTTGGGTAGCAAGAAAATCTTTACAGGAAACATAACAACATGTGGTATTTCGCTATATGAAATAAAGTTATTATTATTATTATTATTTCTTTCAATAGTTTTTAGCGGGACTGCACCTTTAAATTGCACAGTGCGCAGTGTACTTACCTTTCTGGTAGTGAAGGGGTTACTTATATACTAGCTGCTCCTTCTCAGACTCTGCGCTCCGGTAGTGGCTGCATGTCTCCCCTCTTCTCCCCCTTCCCTCTCTCATTCTCTATGCCTCCCTCTCCCCCCCCCCCCCCCTGCCCACCACAGCCATTCAGTGCCCGAATCCCGTCCCCCGAGATAAATTTACCATCATCAGCCCCTTGCAGCAGGATTACCGGATGCAAGATTACATTGTGGTAGCCTGCCAGACGGGATACAGGCTCATGGAGGTGAGCCAGCGAGAGGGACCCCCCACCCCGATACCGGAACTCAGACCACTGACAGGTCCACCACCCTGATCATGTTTCTTCCCACAGGGCACCGTAGAACTGCGCAGTTTCACCGCGCTTTGTCAGAGTGATGGTACCTGGCATCGGCCTCTCCCCCGCTGCGAGAGTGAGACCCCCGTATACAGATGACTATTAGAAAGGACATATACGGATGAGTATTAGTGGGGGGCTGCATATGAAGATATATATATATATATATATATATATATATACACAAACACACACACACACACACACAGCACTCCCCCTGAGGTGGCCAAGTGTTGAAGGCACAGGAACTCGCAGGACTTATAACATGGAAATGTGATAATATTGTGGGTCAATACTTTGGTCCTCTCAGGGATCTTTCTCAAGATACAAAAAGGTGAAGGATGAAAAACAGCTGTATATACCCTAACGGAGCCACGCTAGCAGCTGTATAGAGCCAAATATGGGAGGGTCCCAAGACACCGGAAGGGAAGTGCGGGCGGGTAAGAAAGGGCGCGTAGTGAGAAATATTTCTATAATCTATAATATACCGATGCACAATATCAGTCACATGTCCCTGATATAAGTCCTGTGAGTGCCCATGAAGAAATGAAAATGGCGGTGGGCCCGGACGTATCGCAAGAAGAAATGACCATCGTTGGACAGAGATGGGACTCGACTGTATTCCAAGAGAGATTGAAAGACCAAGATGACGACCAAAAATAAGATGGGAGGAGGAAATCAGACAATGTGTTGGAGCAAAGCGGAGAAGACAAGCTGCAACCGCAGTAGTTGGAAGATCATTGGGGAGGCCTTCATCCTGCAGTGGATTGACCAGAGCTGAAGATGATAATGATATATATGGGTGTGTCATACATATACATATATATATATATCTAATAATATATATACTTATATATATATATATATATATATATATATATATATAATGCCTTTATTTGTAGGGTGCCGACATATTCTGCAGCATGGCAGAAATGGGGGAGCTGTGATATAAATTACTGATACATATACTGTATATCTGTAGCTACTGCACACACAAGTATAACACTTTATATCTCAGCGTAGTATCATTCCCCCCCCCCCCCATTTAACCCCTCCTCTGCCAAAGGGACTGGCAATGCATTTGAGAACGGTGCTGTACTGTCCCCTCTGGCAGTGAAAGGGTTAATGGCGACCCCTGCTGACCCCTTGTTGTCTGTTTTTTCCCTTGCAGTTGTGAGCTGTGAGCAGCCGCAGGCTTTGACCAACGGGCAGCTGGAGTTCCTGGGCGCAGTGCATGCACTCACCTACCAATCCGTCGTCACGTACAGCTGCAACGCTCCCTACTACCGCATGGTGACCCCGACAGGCAGCGGTATATAGATATATATATACACATGGGTATATCAGAGTCAGGGGAACAGACCGTATACAAATGTAGCCCCTGCTACAATATATGTATACTGTGTACAATACAGAATGATCCTGCTTCACCTATCACATGGGGCGATAAGGAATGAGACACTGTCCCTGATCTGCCCGGCAACACATGACAGGAGATATGGGATTGGATAAGAAGGAAACCAGACAGAATGATGAAACCTAACTGTCTGTTTGAGAGTGAGAGACAGGGAATGTAAGTGCTGTTCTGAGTCCAGACTCGGGGATAGAGAGCGCCAGTCTGAGAGGCACACAGAGAGAAAGCCCAGGTGACAGTGAGAGAGGCTTAAGAGACAGCCTGACACTCACAGGTGGTGAAAGAGGAGGTTTATAGGAGACTGCTAGCCACGGAGAAAGTGAGACACCGCTGCAGAAACACATTTCCTACACACAAAGTGAAGTGTGTTATGAGGAGAAGAGTCCAAAATAAGAGAGATTCAAATACTTGCCGGGCTATTAAAGAGTCCCCGGATAACTGAGAGCCGGGGGGCCTTTCTGCTGCAGCTTGGGTATCCTTTCCAAATTACACACGCACCTCACAAACGTGTGACCCATAGCAGGCCAACAACACTACCGCACGCCAATAAGTGAGGTATGAGTTCCCAGCAGCGCTGGCAATAATATTGTCCTAAGTGACTTCCACATCGGACACTGGGACTAATACAATGGACAATTGCACAGCGTCCCTGTTTATTGTGTCGCAACTGTATATATGTGTTATGGGGCATTGTTTTCATTAAGAGGGAGGGGCGCCTGGTTCAGGTCGCCCAGGGAGCATAAAGCACCAGTAAATATATACACAAGTCTCGTCTGGTTTTATTCAAGTGGTGCACGTATGGTGTATTAAAAGGAGAACTTGCCACACACATAGACAGTGGAAACAGAGGGGTTACACATTTATATCTGTACATGTATTGATGGGTATATCAGTGCAAGGGCAGCAAAGTGTATACACCTCTATCTGTATATATATATACTGATTAGTATATCAGTATACAGGAGAGCAGAGTGTATGCACACTACTGTATATATACTGATGGGTATATCTGTGTGCAGAGGGAGCAGAGTATATACACATCTGTATATATACTGATTAGCAGTGTTCGACAAACCTATACATTTGCTCGCCCCGGGCAAGTGTATTTAACCCCCGGGCGAGTAAATATTGGCCCAAGCAGCACACGTTTGGTACTAGGTGGCGAGTAGCTTTTTTTGTGTGGCGAGTAGATTTTTTGGTGATTTGTCAACCACTGCTGATTAGTATATCAGTATACAGGAGAGTGTATACACACTTCTGTGTATATACTGATGGGTATATCAGTGTGAAGGTGGAGGGGGAGCAGTGTGTATACACATATTTAGAAAGATGTACGGTGAGGGTAGATATTGGACACACACATCCCGCTGTTCCTCTGGTGTTCGAGTCAGGTGTCAACCCTGTGCAGTGTTGCTGCTTTAGCAAAATGTTTCAGCTACAACATATCTGGAGACTTAAAATGGCTGCTGACAGGAAGCTGGCGTTCATCCAGTCAGTCACCGTGACCTATGACATCAATGTCACCGGCTGGGACTCCTCACTCAGTCTGTCACAATAATGAGGGACCCCGTCTGACCAGAGAGGGCAAACAGAGCCGCCTTGGTTTCACCCTTGAGACACCTGAAGGTGATCGCAAGATATAATATTATTTTAATACTGTCTAAACCTTTCTTTTCCAGGAATGTTCACATGCTCAGCGCAGCGTACGTGGAAAGGCGACAATGGGGGATCTCAGATACCGCTGTGTCTGCCTGGTATGTGTTGGGGGGAGCGGAGGATGGGGGTCTTTGGGTAAGAGGGGAAGTAACGATACCATCTGATACCAAATCAAAAAGAAGAGCTGGGCCTGGAATTAAATCCTTACACTTAGGACTTACATTTGCTTGTTCTGTAAAAGTGAAAGCGCTCAGCCAGTAAACAGCTTCTCTGTGACATTCTGATTATATCCACACTGTTTTAAAGACAACCTTAAATATTGTTTTCCATTCATTTTTGTTGCTGTAGTTATGTGACCCCATAATACTCTGGTCGTGTGACCCAGTAATGTTTAGGTCTCCAGAGTTTAGAAAACGACAAAAAGAACAGCGCAAAACGCAATAGTGAAGTAAATAGGTACAAATTATATTTGTGAAAAAATGGTGAGTATTAAGCGTACATTTAGGCAGAATAATAAAAGCATATCTGTGCAAACATCAGCACAATGTTACCACAATGGAAAGCCGTTTTGCGCTGTTCTTTTTGTCGTTTTCTCCTAGTGTCTTGAGTGCTGAGCCACTCTTTCAGTTTAGCAGCATACGCCTCCTATATGGTTTTGTATATAATTTTATACAATTTTATACAATATTATAACACCCTGTGCACTTATATTATTGCACTTTAACACTATAGTGTGTGGATTTTGTTGTAAGGTGAATTTTGGGTTGCGCACTTATTTTTGTATCACTCCAGAGTTTAGACTCTCTTGAGTAGCTTGGGGTTGGGGTGGTGGGTAAGAGGGGGTTGTGTGTCACTAAACATCTTCTCTTGTACCACCCTAGTATGTGGGAAGCCAGACAATGCCGTGACCAGAATCAGCCGTATCCTTGGCGGTACATTGGCTGCTGCCGGTAACTTCCCATGGCAGGTTCTTGTGGACACAAATGGGCGTGCTGGGGGGGTGCTGATTGGTGACCGCTGGGTGCTGACCGCGGCCCATGTGCTCGTGCCACAGAGAGGGCAACAAAACAAAGTGGACTCCCCTTCCAAAGTGTTCATCTTCATGGGCCACCTGGAGCATGATGAGCTGATCAAGATGGCCAATTACCCTGTCGAGGAGTTCCACGTGCACCCAGACTACCGCATGGAGAACCACGACCACGACATTGCACTGATACGGCTGCGGGACCCTGTGGTCATGAACCAGAACGTGTCTCCCATCTGCCTTCCAAACCAAGGTAATGAGGTCCTGTACGGGGACGACAAGATGGGCTACGTTAGCGGCTTTGGGGTGACTGAGAACAACACCATCTCCAACAAACTGCGCTACGTGCCCCTACCCATGGTCAGCAGGAGTAAGTGTCAGGAATTCGTGGACGAGAAACAGCAGGTGGCAAGGAAAATGGGGCTGGACGCGGTGTTCTCCCAGAACATGTTCTGCGCGGGGTACAGTGAGAATGAACGGTCACGGAAGGACTCGTGTCAGGGGGATAGCGGGGGTGCATACTCTGTCGAGAACCAGGATGACACGTGGGTGGCCATTGGGCTTGTGTCTTGGGGCATTGGCTGTGGCCGTGGCTATGGGTTTTACACCAAGGTCAGCAGCTATGTGGACTGGATTAACGGGTACATGGGTGGCTGAGGGAGGCTGACCGTCCTGGAGGTGCCTTATTGCCATGCCAGAGGCATACGTGGTATCACCAGATGCCCAAATCCGCCCCTGCTCCCAAAACCTCTCTCTGCTTTTTTCACTGCTGTGATGTGACGTGACCTTTGATAAAGCCTGATTCTCTGTTACAGTCTATGCTGGCTGCTCCATCTCTGTATGGGAGGGAGGGGGTACGGTCTGCACACCAACACCACTATTAGAGTTCTCTGTGTGGGCCACGTCCCACCACATCGCATCTTATCTCACTTTTCTGGCAGCTCAGTTTCATTCCGCCCAAACTGCTCAGTCCCTCCTCATCTGGGATCATTACAGATAAAAGGGGCAGTTTGGGGGTAAAACGGAAGCAAAGAGAGAAATTCTAAACCTGCATCTCTTCTTCTGTCTCAGTGTATTGAGGTTCTGTGTGTTGAAGATTTGTGGTCGTTATTCTGAAGCCAGGGTCACGTGTGATGTGTGAATAGCCCCAGATAGCATTAACTCAGCTCCCTTTCCAAATCACTCCAAGTCCTATAATATTTCCTTCACTTTATTGGAAAAGCAGCAGTAAATTCAGGCTCTTGTGGATGGTGTGTAGTAGTGATTTGTAGTTAGAAACAGGTAGAAAGAGATGGCGTTGCCATGGAAGAGTAACAGAGATAGGTGCTGTACTCACTGTCTCCAGGGTGGAAAAGGAAGCGAGGAGCAATGTGGGTAAAAGGAATAGTCTTGGGACAGACTATCTGTGAACAAAGACAGGGGGGAGGGCAGAATAGCCCATTCTGAGAAGAATCTCAGAGGTAGCTGTAGCAACTCACTGGTTACATGCTCAGAGGCAGAAAGGGCAACATATTGATACATCACACAGGCACGGTGTATGTGTGTGGAACAAATGCATGCAGCTGAACTTAAGGAGCTGACAAGCAGAAGGGGGGTCAAACAGAAATATGATTCTTGTTCCATGACACTCCCCGTCTGGTATCTGGAGATACCTCTATATAACTGTAATATGTGGAACATATGTGCAATGCATGACAAAGATAACATCCTATTCACAAAACAATGCGAATGTCTGTGTCCACGCAAGGATGTGATACCGGCCGGTATCACTGACTTCAAAGTCCCTTGGCAAAGGTTCTTTGGCAAAGGATGCCAAGCGGATGCACCGGTACAGGTTAGCTGGGTGCACCACAATGTCTTTTGCAAAAGTCTCTGGTCCTGTTTCTTCTTAGATTTGTGAGAGAACAGTCCTTTTATCTCTGTAGTTTTCTCTACAGAGGGCATCACCCTGTGGATGTGCCAGTCGTGATAGTCTGTCACTCCATCACCTGGTGTTTGACGGAAGGTAATGGCTTCTGCCTCCTTGCGAATCAGCACTCCTGGAAGACTGTCTGACATGTTTGGCCCAGTGCGTAGGGCGTCATTTGGAGAGGCTTCCTGGTGCTGAGCATTGGAGCTGAACGTTGCCCAGATCTGACCGGGTTTCTGATGGTGGTGGACAGATGATGGAAGGTACCGACATTCTTCACCTTCCTTCAGTGAGGGTGCTGGCTCTGCGTGGCCGCTATGGAATGTCTTAGGAATGCCCCCTCAAGCGCGCAACTGTCTGTCCATGAAACGCCCAGCGGCTGACATCACGGCGCTTGAGCGCCAGCGAGCGCTCTCCCACCTTGGCCGCAGCCTTAGGCGTTCTCTCGTGTAGAGGTGCCGCAGTTTCTATGGTAACACTCTGCACTTTCTCCTTTTACAATAGTGTCTTATTAACTCTAGCGCTGGGGCGCGCAGACTTGTTTTGCTGCGTCCCCTGTGCCTGCTAGCCTCCTTGGTGCGCCCCCACTCATCAAATGACGCAGTGGGGTCACGTGACCCACGGCGTCATTTAATGTCACGTTACCGCGTCCTGGAGCCAGCTGAACCTAGGTAAGTAGAAGTTGCAGAGGCCTCGCGCGGTCCCCTGGCATTTAATTTTAAGGCCTGGGGGGAGATTGCAGGACCTCTGCAACTGCCCCCACCCCACAAATAAAATCTCGCGCCCCCCAGCCCTAGTGCTCCCCTACCTAGGTAATAGGCAGAGCGGGTGTTTCTATAGTATTGCTCAAGGGGTTATATGGAGCAATAGGAGAAGTTGTAGGGAAAGGTGTTGGTGCAATAGTAGTTATGGAGAGCGGATAGATGGCGCAATAAGGGGAGTTACAGGCAGCAGTTTTATGGAGCAATAGAGAAAAAAATGGGAATGAATCCCACAACTGATGCCCCAAAGTCACAAAAGGCAAAAAAACAAGAGCAAAAAAAACCCATCTGTATATAATCTCATGAGATAAATAAACATAGATCAAACAATGTGTGTGGGGCAGGGTATAGGCTGCAAATGAATGAATTGCATAGAGCACAATGAACATGTGGACAAAAAGTGCAGATGGGGGGTGAATGTAGCAGCAGAAAAGAGCGTCTCTATACCGGAGCATTCCCGGGTGAGGTGAATCGTCCGGCATTGTGGCAAACCACAGTCCCCACAACGCCCAATGCAGCCTGCGGTCACTCACCAGCCAAATGCAGCCTGCAGTCACACACCAGCCAAATGCAGCCTGCGGTCACACACCAGCCAAATGCAGCCTGCGGTCACACACCAGCCCAATGCAGCCTGCAGTCACACACCAGCCCAATGCAGCCTGCGGTCACACACCAGCCCAATGCAGCCTGCGGTCACACACCAGCCCAATGCAGCGGCGGTCAAACACCAGCACCAATGCAGCCTGCGGTCAACACCAGCCAAATGCAGCCTCGGTCAAGTCTGCGTCACACCCCAGCCCGTGCAGCCTCGGGTCACACACCAGCCCAATGCAACCTGCGGTCACCACCAGCCCAATGCAACCTGCGTCACTCACCAGCCCAATGCAAAACCTGCGGTATCACCAGCCAAAGCAGCCTGCGGTCACAACACCAGCCCAATGCAGCCAGCGGTCACACACCAGCCCGATGCAAGCCTGCGGTCACACACCCAGCCATGCAGCCTGCGGTCACACACAGCCCAATGCAGCCTGCGGTCACACACCAGCCCATGCAGCCTGCGGTCACACACCAGCCCAATGCAGCCTCGGTACACGCCAATGCAACTGGGTCCACACCAGCCCAATGCAGCCCAGCCACACACCAAGCCCAATGCAGCAGCGGTCCACAAACCAGCCAGGCAACCTGCGCTTCACCACACCAGCCCAATGCAGCCTGCGCTCACACACCAGCCCAATGCAGCCTGCGCTCACACACCAGCCCAATGCAGCCTGCGGTCACACACCAGCCAAATGCAGCCTGCAGTTACACACTAGCCCAATGCAGCCTGGGGTCACACACCAGTCAAATGCAGCCTACGGTCACACACCAGCCCGATGCAGCCTGCGGTCACACACCAGCCCGATGCAGCCTGCACTCTCACACCAGCCCAATGCAGCCTGCGGTCACACACCAGCCCAATGCAGCCACACACCAGCCCAATGCAGCCACACACCAGCCCAATGCAGCCTGCGGTCACACACCAGCCCAATGCAGCCACACACCAGCCCAATGCAGCCACACACCAGCCCAATGCAGCCTGCGGTCACACACCAGCCCAATGCAGCCACACACCAGCCCAATGCAGCCACACACCAGCCCAATGCAGCCTGCGCTCACACACCAGCCCAATGCAGCCTGCGGTCACACTCCAGCCCGATGCAGCCTGCGGTCACACACCAGCCCAATGCAGCATGCGGTCACACACCAGCCCAATGCAGCATGCAGTCACACACCAGCCCACAATGCAGCACACACCACCCAGCCAAACAAATGCAGCACGGCCACACACCAGGCCCGAATGCAGCCTGCGGTCACACATCCAGCCGATGCAGCCTGCGGTCACACACCAGCCCACTCAGCAGCATGCGGTCCACAACCAGCCCAATGAGCATGCCAGTACACACACAGCCCAATGCAGCCTGCACTCACCACCAGCCCAATGCAGCCTGCGGTCACACACCAGCCAATGCAAGCGTCACACACAGCCCAATGCAGCCGCGCGCTCACACACCAGCCCAATGCGCCTACGCAATTGCGGCTCACACACCAGCCCAATGCCAGGATGCGGGTCACACACCCGCCCAATGCAGGCAGCCGGTCAACCCAATCAGCCGCGCCCACAGCAGCAGCCTGCGCTCACACACAGCCCAATGCCGCACTGCGCTCACACCAACAGCCCAATGCAGCCTGCGTCACACACCAGCCCAATGCAGCCTGCGGTCCACACCAGCCAATGCAGCCTGCGCGGTCACACACCAGCCCAATGCAGGCCTGCGGTACAACCAGCCCAATGCAGCTGCGGTCACACACTCAGCCCCGCCCAATGCAGCCTGCGATAACACACAGCTTCAAATGCCGGAAACGGCTTATAAGNNNNATGCATCTCATGATTCCATCGAACCCGTGTCGGCAGACAAAACAGCCAAGGAACTGGGCCCCAACGGTGCGTGCTCCAGCCGAAGGTCAAGTAGATAAAAATAGCAGCATAAAGGGGTACACTGCAGCCCTCTCAGTAACCTGAACGCAATCTATGAAAAAAACGATTTATTGAAAAGTGGGATATTCACATAGCTCCAGTGGTCACTCGGACATGTTTCATACCACGAAGGATACTTTATCACAGAGTAACTGGTCTTACTCCCAAATGATCCTTATGTAGCCACTTCCTGCATCTGATTAGTAAATCTTCATACAGGTGAGTAACAAGGTGCACATCCTCCATCTCTCTAGCTTGTCCCTCCCCCGAACTCTTGCCTGACTCCTTCATCCCATCTCTCTTGATCTCTCCCTCCCCCTCCCATCTCTGTGGCCTGTTTCTCCCATCTCATCTTTCCCCTGTCTCTCCCTCACCTCACCTTTCGCCCTATCCCCCCCGTCTTCTGTCCATTTCTCATCCTGTCCCTCCCCCACCGCTCATCTATCTTGTCTCTCAGTCCCCCATCATCTCTTGCCCTGTCACTCCCCCCTGTCAGTTGTCTGTGTTTGTTTCAGAAGGTCTGGGGTATACCGTATGGTGACCACTTACCCAGCCTGGATCCTGCAGTATGGAGCCTAGTGCAGGGTTTTGCAGGTTCCCCTTGTTAATGATGCAGAGATCTGTTTGTTCTTAGTATTAATGGTGACACTCTGATGGTCCCTGATATGAGCAGAGCAGAGAGACCTCTGTAGGTTTAAATGGAGCAAAGGTCTGCAGGTAGTAACAACGAGATGCTCTGCACGACTCCAGGTTAAGAAAGGGTCCCAGCAGTAATGTCACCTGTTCAGACCCTCTACCAGCATTCCTGGCCTACAGGACAATACTCGATACCTGGGCAGCCAGCAGGACGGGAGGAAGGAGTGCAAGTGCAGACACTGTTGAGCAGGAGGAGGGTCAGGTGATTACACTAAATTATATGAGGTAGTAGAATCAGAGCAGGATGTAATGTCTTTACAGAAGTACTTGGGTAAACCAGAAACTTGGGCTGGTAAATAGAAGATGAGGTTTAATACAGATAAATGTAGGTTATGCATTTGGGAAGAAGAATAAACAGTCTGCTTACAAACTGAATGGGACACAATAAGGTCAATCCTTGATGGAGAAGGATTTAGGAGTGCTTGTAGACAACAGGTTTAGCAATAGTGCTCAATGTCAGGCAATAGCTGCAAAGGCAAATAACATCTTATCTTACATAAAACGGCGTATGGATGGAAGGGAAGAAAGCATAATTTTGCCACTGTAAAAATCTTTAGTAAGACCACACCTTGAATATGGAGTACAATTTTAGGCCCCACTTCATTAAAAAAAGACATAATGGAATTAGAAATAGTAGAGAAGAGATACCTGTTACGCCGGTGCTGCCCGCAGACCAGACTCGTCCCTTATACTGAGGTGGGGACGTATATGTGCACGCACCCGCAGCAGAAGGAGCGTGTCCGGAGTGTGGTGTTTTGGCGTTGCTAGGCCAGGTGTGGATAGGAGTAGCAATACTTGCCGGTACCGGTACAGAAGAGACAAAGTCGTTGCCGTTAGCCAAGGTCGGGGAGAGAGAGATCCGGGAGGTTGAGGTCCAAGCTGTGATCGAGGGATGATAGAAGCTGCAATGTCAAGAGAGAGCCGGGGTCTAGAGCCAGATAGGAACGTCCGCCAAGCCGGGTCGCAACCTGAATAAATGAAGACAAAGGGAGAGTCCGTAGCAGAGACTATGTCGAGCGATGTGAGAGAGGTAGGACAGGTACTAAATACTGTGGCTGACCAATGGGTAGCGGAGGCAGGCCTGGAGGAGCCCGAGGAGCTGCCCAGGATTGGTCCCCAATATAGGCCGCCAGGTGGTAGGATTTAGGGTTAACTGGTAACCAGCGCTTGGGCGGGGGGCGTGGCTTCACTGCAAGAGTGAATAAATTAATTAGTGTCGGCACGCGCTCCGTAACGGGAGGGGATGCGCGCGCAGGGGCAATGGCAGGCGCCCGAGCACCAGCCGCACGTGGAGCAGCGGCAGCCCAGCGGAGAGGACGGGGAAGCCCCCTCACCACGGAGGTCGGGCGGGAGTGGCGAGGACGGAGCCCCACGGCAGCGGGAGCAGAAAGAGGTGAGGGGAGGCCACGCTGCGACCATCGTGACCCCCGAGTCCTCACAATACCAAACTAATAAAGGGGATGGAAAAGCTGACTTATGAGGAAAGAGTAGCTAAATTAGATTTGTTTACATTGGAAAAGACGCATTTAAGAGGAGATGTGATAACTATTTACAAATATAAACAGGTATGGCTTTCACAGGGATACGGGATTGGATGGCACCCAAAAAATGTTCTGACTTTAATTTTTTTTTTTTTACATGACGTCACTTAAAGGGAATGATGCCAGCCAATCAGAATGGCTGTGCTTCATTTGCCTTTAAGATGACTTCACTAAATCAAGATGACTGGAGCGTCACATGGTATTTCAGCCAATCAGAGTGTGGAATTAGTTCCCACGATCTGATTGGCTAAAAATACCAGGTGACGCCGGCGTTTTCACGTCATCAAAGGCAAATGAAGCACAACATTCTGATTGGCTGGCATCATTCCCTTTAAGTGACGTATGTAAAAAAAAAATGAAAATCGGAACATTGTTTGAACAGCCAATCAGGTGGCTGTTAACCATTTTGAGGCTAAATGTGACGTCACATGCCCTATTTAAGGACGTGACGCCTCATTTGAGCCCAAGAAGACGACGAGACAACATCGGTTGGGATTTACCATGGGTTTTTTTGGATTGACAGATGAAGATAGAAGATAAAGAAGATCAAGAAATGGTGACATGAAGATAGAAGAAGGTGATTAAAGAAAGAAAAAAGAAGATTTTGGTACCTGATCCGGACCTTCATGGCGGATGGCATCGGATGCGGTTGGAGGCCTTCAAGGTACGTGAGCTTCCTGTTACCCCGGGAGTCTGAGGGCCACCGCTTCTAATGGTAAGTAATATATTCAATGTTTGTAAATGTCGCTTTCTACAGGTTTCTTCATTGGATGTGTTTTTTGATTTTTTGGGGGAGGCACATTGACTGATAATATATTAATCTGTACCACTTTAGGGTACAGATTAATACATTATTATTACAATATTTGGGGGGCATTTCTGGCTTGGTATTGCTGTTGGTTTTTTTAATGTCAGTTTCTTATGTGGATGTGATTGTTTGTTTTTTTCCTGCTTAATGGTAATAAAATGTTTGCGATTGGTGTTTGTTTGTAGTTAATGTTGTATTATGCTAGCTAATGCGTTTTATGGTTCTTTCAGAGATTGTTTGAATGTATTTCTTTGTCTTTTAATTGTTACATTCATTAATGTTGTAATAATTCATTGGTTTGATTGGTTAGTGTTACTATTCATTTTGAGTTGGTTTAGGAATGAATTGGTTTCATTGGTTAATGGTTTAATTAATTCATTGTTGATGTTGTTACTGCTTGTATTCATTGGATTAGCTGGCTACTGTTTTTATTTACTTTATTTAGGTATGCTAATGCAGTGTTTAATAATGGGCAAATAATCTATTATCCATATCTGGATAATAGTTATGTTGCACATTATTGTACTGTACAGTATGTGTTAGTGGGGTGTATTTAGTTAGAAATAATGTTTAGTATTTTTGTAGGCACAACATTGGTACTGCAGGCCCGCAGGTACCCCGGGACTCCCGCGGGGACCCCGGGACGGCCACGGGGTCAGCCGGGGACACCCGGCCTCCCTCAGGGACCCCCGCGGGGTCAGCCGGGGACACCCGGCCTCCCTCAGGGACCCCCGCGGGGTCAGCCGGGGACACCCGCCGGCCTGTTGTATGGGTTTTACGCCTGCAAAAAGGTAATCAAAGAATTTTTTCTAAGTCCTGCTTTTTTTATCACCTGCCTTTAGCTGGTGAGCTTTATTCAGCGCAACTTTCACGTACGATCAGTTTGCGTTGCATAGTGAATCCCGCAGAAGGGCAGGATTCAGCGCAAACAGCTCATCGTACGAGCAAAGTTGGACTTTGAAAAATTTCCAGGAAAAAGTCAGTTTTAGAGCGCAAAGTGCCTGTTTGCACGGCTTAGTGAATAGCGCTCGGCGGAACTTCACGTTCTAAGAGCACTTTGCGCTCTTAAAACGACTTATCACTGCTTAGTGCATAGCCCCCCCTATCTCTATCTGGGGAATCTAGCAAACATCCCTTCAAGATAGGGGGTACAGACCACAGTATTTTACCCATACAAATACAGCCCAAATTGATAGGCTGTGACTGAACACTTACCTCTGTATTTACCTATGTATTTGTTTTTTTATATATGTATTTGTTTTTTTATATACGTATTTGGGTTTTGTTTTTTATATGCTCTGGCTTTATTATGTATCTATTTATTGTTATATGTTTTGGGTTTTTTTTATATGTAGTGGGGGTTTTCAATATGTATTTTTTTTCTATGTATTGTTTTTTTTTAATATGTTTGGAGGGGTGGAGTGGTTTGTATATATTTGGGGGGGGCGCGTTGTATGTGTTTGGGGATGGGAAGCTTTTTTGTTTTGGGAGGTGATGTTCTTTGGTATATATTTTGGGAAGGGGGGAGGGAATGAGTGGGAGGAGAGGGATTGAGTGGGGGGGAGAGTGAGAGGAGAGAGGGGGGTGAGTGAGGAAAAGAGGGAGTAGGGGGAGAGAAATACATGTGAGGCGGGGGGCAGAGATTGAGTGAGAGTGGGGTAATTGTTGGAGGGGGAGATTGAGGTGGATGGGAGAGAAATACATGGGAAGAGGGAGGGAAATAGAGGGGGCTCGCAAGGTGTGAAATGGGGGGGCTCGCAACTTGGCCGATGGAGGGGGGGGCAGTCATAACTCTAGCCCCGGGAAATCTGTGGCCCTGCTGGTATTTGCCACAGACTGTGTTTTGCCCTTGGACACTCACTAGGATGTGAGTGTAACCTTTGGAGTTTTTCTAGTTTTGATATCCACGCCTACGATACTATTTTCTGGTCTGTTCTTGTTTCTTTCTCTGTACATTTTTGGGTGCCCTCCGCTCGCTTATCCCGGCTGTGGAACCCATACCTGTGAGAAACTGGAGAACGGTTACTTTGTAAAGGTTGAGTGGAGGACATTTTATATTGATTTCTTTCACATTGCACTTTTATTTTTTGGTGTGTCATGTCCACTGTTTGCCATTAAGCGGAAGTAGTGGGTTAAGAAATCACTCACAGTTAATACACACTATTTTGATATATTTTATTCACTTTGAAGATTGTTACATTTTACTGCACTTATTTCACTTTGATAAGTACTGGTTTGCGAGCGACACTCCTGTCCTCCGTACCCACAAATATATTCAGGGTCAATATAAGGAACGTTCAAGAGAACTAATCAGCCCAGGGCAGCATAAACAACACGGGGTTATCCCTTGGGATTGGAGGAAATGAGATTTACCAAGCAACAAAGGAAATGGCGTGGAATTCATTACACATGGAAATTGTGATGGCAGATATAATAGACATCTTTAAGAAAAGGTTATGTAGCCTAGTGCCCCTGGCTATGTGTTCTCCGGCCCCAGCATATAATTCCTGGTAAGTGCAGGCAGTGCTGGGGTTAAATCCCTTTCACATGGGCCAGGGTGTGAGTCCATTGGCACACTGGATAATTTGCTGCCTTAGCCAGGTGCAGGCTGGATGGCAGTTGGGAGCGTCATGCCTAAGGGAGGGGGGGGTGTTAATGGGTCGCACATAGTGTGGTGTGACACCGGTCTCTCCTCTAAGGCCTCGGACATGGTCAAAAAGACCGTGCTGAGGCGCGCTGAGTGGAAACATTATCCCTATCAGCGCGGCTTTAGACGGCGCTTCTGAAAGCGTGCAGAGGCGTGTGGAAATGCAGGAGACAGGCAAGTTTAAATTTTGCCGCTGAGGGAAGCGCAGGGCCGGTCACGTGACTGCCAGAAGCCAATGGCAGTCCGTGACGTCGGCGCCGTGACGTGGCGCCCTAGCCCCGCCTCCTGCCAGTCTCCCACCCGGCACACAAGCGCGCTTGCTGACGCTCATGCAGGGACACGAAAAATCTCCTGCTTGAGCAGAAGAGCATGAGCGTCAGCACGGCTCAGCGCCGCTCCCTGCACCGTGTCCCAGGCCTAAGACCTGCCCAGTTTGGGGCAGAGTTACTAACCCCTCTTTAGATATTTAAGAGGCTCCTGACCCAAATTTAGTGTTCGATTCCAGGATGTAGCCTGCTCCTCGGAGAGTAAGGTGGTGTCTGCCTTACCCCATCAGGGGATAAGGGGGTGGTGACCAGCCTATGGGGCCTCAAGCCCTTGGGGAGCCTAGTCAGCAAAGTAACCGAATGCAAGATGCGAGGGAAGATGTTCCATAACTGTCGGGTGTACACAGTACCTCTTTTGCAAGAGATGGAATCGGGTCTGGCCTTCCAAATAAAGGGTGAACCGTTCCGGGTCTCTGTGTGGATACTGGGAATGTATGTTCCTGTGGGGTCTACTCTCTGCCTCCGGCAGCTCCCTACAGGATGGAGACGCTGGCCGGAGAACTACCAGCCTGTCCTGTTGCTACTCCCACTCCCATCCGTGGAGACTCAGGCTTCCTGGCCTACAGCAGGTAAGCTAACCAGCACCAGCTATACACGTAGCATCCACTCTCCCGTAGTGGGGGGAGGGGGAAAGATGATAAAGTTAGATCTCTTTTTAGAAACGGAAAGGTATACAGGGATATACAAAATTAGTAAACATGGGAAGGATGTTGATCCAGGGAGAAATCTGATTGCCATTACTGGAGGCAGGAAGGAATGTTTCCCCTTAAGAGATATAATTGGATGATATGTCACTGGGGGGTGTTTTGTATTCCTTCCTTTTGGATCAATATACAGTAAATACAAATATAGGATAAAGTATCTGTTGTCTAAATCTAACATAGGCTGAACTCAACCTCATATACAAGTATGTAATTACACGTATGTAATATCCATCGACACATAAACACATACATTCACACACACAGAGCCACACACATACACACTCACGCATATACTTTCATGAACATGCATACAGAACAGATGTTTGCTTAACACAATAGCGCTGTTTGTGAGTATATTTTTAGAGTACACGTGCCTCCAAATTGTAGCTCCGAAGATTTGGCAGATAATTCCGGGGATCCTCTATATAAAGCTCTACATACGGTGCCCCCTCCCCATGCCCCACCCACTGCGCATGATAGCAAGTGATCATCTCCAGACTCTGGCCCATGTTGAACGTTCTCCCTCCTGATATAACTGCACCCACACACACCCGCTCTTCTCCCTCATGCACATATCTCCTGGGCCACTCCCTCCTGCCCAGTCTCCTCTCCCGCCTCCTCGTTCCTTATCGTCTCTTCGATCCAGTCCACGTAATTTTCTACCTTGGTATACAGCCCGTTGGTGCCACATTTCAGAGGACTCCATGACACAATGCCACCTACATAGAGCCGTTTGGGGTCCTGGTCCTGGGGGACTTCGAACATGAGTGGCCCCCCGCTGTCACCTTGGCAGCTGTCAACCCCATTTCCCCCCGCACAGACCATGTTAGTGGTGAAGACGTTCTCGCTGGTGCCCTGCGTACTCTTACAATCCTCCATTTTCCTGAGAAGGACCTTTCCAAACTGCAAAATACGCACTTTCTGGTTTTTTTCTGTCTCCCCCCAACCTGCAATGTACCCTATACTGTTTATGTCAGGGGAGGACCATGCTCCCCTCTTAGGCAGGCAGATGGGGGAGATACACGCCCCCAGACGGACTTTACTCTGGAGCCAGACCAATGCGATGTCGTTGTCAAAGTTTGTCTTCGTCCCTAGCTCCCATTGAGGATGGATAATTACCTTCCTGGCCAGTAGGACATGTCTTGGCTTGCGAGAAGCAAGATTAGTCACCCCCCCAAACATCTCAGGGAAGTTATTACCATCAACCACGTGGGCAGCGGTCAGAACCCAGCGGTCTGATATGAGGGCACCACTGCCACGGTTTGGAGCAAAGAACATGATCTGCCACGGGAAGTTCCCTGGTTGAGCAGAAGAACCACCAAATATACGGCTGGAAGAGAGCAGCGGAGTGCTGGGGACACCGCAAACTGAAGCAAGAGAGAGAGAGAAGTGAGATGGCAGGAGAAACAAAGGAGGTGGGGGAGAAAGAGAAAGGAAGGAAGGAGGAGAGGGGAAGAGAAATAAAAAAGAAGGTAGTGAAGAGAGAGAAGATGGTGGGAGGAGAGAGAAAATGGAGAGGAAGAAGGCACAGAGTGTGAAAGGGAGGAAGAGAAAAAGATGGAACGAAATGAAAAAGACATACAGAGAAGGGGGTCGTTGAGAGAAAGTGAGGGATCATTGGTACATAGAAAGGGACAGCGGGAACATACCAAAAATAAATCATTCATTGCATTCGTGTCTTCTAGTCCCTTCATGGCAGTACCAATAAATAAGGGAATTTAGCCCCTCCCATTTGAGGATAGGACAAACATTTAACCAATCAGGATCCATCAGGCCCCTATAAAGACTCTCCCCTGCAGTAATGTTAATGGACAGCTGAATGCCAGGAGGAGTGTTCCCGAGAAAGTAATTGTCTTCTTCTGGGTGGTAGACACTGCGGCGTCGCTCCCTGGAAGGGGACGGCTCTGCTCTTTTCACTGGTACTTTGGTACGGCACCAAGGAGATTATTGTTAGTGTTATTCTTCTTCTTCTTCTAGGCGCTCTGTGGCTAAACAACTTTCCTTCCCAAGGGGAGATTTTTTTGGGGTGAGGTTCACGATGTTCCTTAATGTACCAACATTTCTCTCATATGCTTCCTTCTTTTACTTGAATGTTTCATCTAATCTGTTTTAGTGATGTGAGGAGCAGAGTAAGAAGCCTGGCAAGAGGACCGACACATCCCGATTGAAGATGTGTCCAGTTGGGAGGGGCTTCATCTCCCATTTTTTTTTTGTACTGCCACGGAGGGATGAAGGGACAACAAATATGTGAGAAAAGATAGAAAAGCAGCGAATGAGAGAGGAGGCGGGGGTTGGAAAATACTGTATGGGGCAGATTCCCAAAGCTGAATAAAACTCTGCATGTGTCGAATGGGTTTTAATACACTGTTATCAGAGTGAGGTACGTGCCTTAAGACAAATAAAGGAAGAGAGGGGACGGGGAGGTGTGAGAAGAGGAGATATATATATATATATACACGCACGTATACAGAGAGAGAGAGAATGAGTTTGCTTTACCTGCGGCACATTTGGGGAGCTCTTTTCCTCCCTCCTTGTTGACCCAGTGTCCATCTGCAGAGCAGTGATAGGTCCCTGGGGACAGGAAGAGGAACAGATCACGTGACCCAACGCAGCAGCACCTCTGTGACCCCACTGTGTGGTATTGTAAATAATACACTGGCAGCCAGTGTGCGCAGAGTTATTATACAATACAGCGGGAAAAGTGTATAATCCATAAAAGTCACATTGGGACAGGAGTCGTGACCTAAGAGCTTGCAATCTAACTGGTGTTTTGGAAGACAGACCGGAGTACAAACAATGCAATGCTAACTGTGTCCTTATTACTCAATAATAACTCCTTCCCTGCCCGAGAGGCCTGTGGTTCTGCAATGCACTGCAGTTCCCTGTATCAGTGAAGGGGTTAAACCCCTATGTCCCCCTCCCGCCGCTGCCCGTGGCTCTCACCGTCTCCTGCATCGGGGGACGTCAGGGTGTAATAATCCGGGAGGCAGAGGTATTTGATTTCGGAACCGTACGTGGTTGGTGCAGAGTTCACGTTGCCGTTCTCTATACTCTCGGGGGGACCACAATCCACAGCTGCAGGACAGGGACACCCACAAATATATATATATAAAATCAACCCCACACTGATGAGACCCATCAAGGTCGAAACAGCTGTCTGTGGGTGGTTTTCTGGGTATGCACCTTAACCCTGGCTGTGCTCAAAGCTGTGACCATGCAGCAAGCTTAAGCCTATAGGGAACCATGTTAAAAATGGTTATTGAGGCAAAAAGTGACACTGTGTGCTCATTTGCATGTCATTTCCCAGAATCCCTTGCTGCAGTGGAAGTGCTGTATGCTGGGTGATAATGGGGAAAGGCAGGGTTGCAGACCTGCCTAAGACATGCAGATGAGCATACAGCTATATATATATATATATATATCTATCTATCTATCTATCTATATATATATTATATCATATTATATATATATCTATAGATATATATATATATATATATAAATATATATACCGTACGTGCGCGTTATACAAGGGACCCCCCAATAATGTATATATATACCGTACGTGCGCTTTACACAGGGACCCCCATAATGACTTGCACTGTTACCCTTGTGATTAAATGAGTGATACAGTGTGTATACTGCTGTGCCATTGTGATTACAATAGTCATCTCGTATATTGCTGTGTTATATGTGTAATTCTGTGTGTTATTAAAGGCCTTAGTGACCCTGCGAGTGCTTGTTTGCATGTCATTACCCAGAATCCTAGCTGCATGGAAGCATTGCATGCTGGGAGCATGGGGAAGGTCCGGTTTATAGACCTGTCTGAGACGTGTGACTGAGCCCACACGTGGATTTTCTATTTGCGTATCGGTATTAGGGTAACTGCTATTACATTGCTGGTATTTTATACATACTAATGACTACATGTCACTAATGAGCGATATCCGTGGCACTGGCGGCTTACGCTGGCACACAGGTCCACGTTTGTCCACGTGCCACATCTTGGCAGGAGGTCGAAGGATCTCCGATGTTTCCTGTGAGAGAGTGAAAGATCACAATGGGAGAGACAGCGATAGAAAGAGAGCTAGCGAGCGAAAGAGAGACATAGAGTGAGAGACGCCAATATAAGTTAAGACACGAGCTGAAAGAGAACAGAGAGGGATAGACAGCCAGAGAAAGTTAGAGACAGCGAGCGAAAGAGAGACGAGAGGGGGAGAGGACAGCCAGAGAAAGAGAGAGATAATGAGAGAGAGAGACAGCGAGAGAAAAGATAGAGAGGGAGAGACGGCAAAGAAGAAGAGACACGAGAGAGAAGGAGATAGAGGGGAGAGACAGCGGAGAAAAAGAGATAGAGGGAGATACAACGAGAAAGATATGAGAGACACACGAGAGAAGCAGGGATGAGAGGGAGAGACAAGAACAGGGAAGAGAGGGAGGACAGAGAGGAAAACAGGGATAGAGAGGGAGAGAACGCAAGAGAGACAACAGAGAGAGAGGGAGAGATGGATTTAATAAAAAAGTTAGCAGAGATAGGGTATCCCACCGGCACCCCCCCCCTCACCTGTTCCTGGTCACAATCTCGTAACCCTCCTCGACAGCCGCACAGTCACCATATCCTTAAAGACGTTCTGTCCTGTTGTGGCTGCTGGGTGGCGTGTGGGGTCACCTGCAGGGGACACGGTATGGCTGGGGATACAGGAGAGAGAGGGGGGGGGGGGGCGTGAGGAAGTACTTTATTCACTATACTGCATGGAACAGCACCCCCCACAAGTGGCAAAGAACGAATGCCGTAAGGAGCTCCAACCTGCTTGGGATGGCGGCACAAGGGAAAGAAAAACAAATGATCAATGCATTGCTGCCCCCTCTGGCACTCACAGGGTTAATAGTGCCCTCTTCCATTTCCTGAACAAATGACACCACACATACCCACACTTTTATTGTACTGTTATCTAGGGCAGACATTGTAAGCATGGGCTTTTCTGCTTATGGGGGGTACACTCCTACATGGGGTCCTCTTGGGTATCCCCTGGGTTCGCTGTGTGTGTATCCTTTGGGGATCCTCTGTGTGTGTGTATCCTCTGGGGATGTGTGTTTGTGTTGTGAGTTATCCTCTGGGGATAGTATGTGTGTTGTTTTGGTATCCTCTGTGGATGTTGTGTTGTGTGTGTGTGTGTGTGTGTATCCTGGGGATATTTATGTGTGGTGTGTGTGTGTGTGTATCCTCTGGGGGATCTTGTTGTATACTTGGGGGTCTGTTGTTGTGTGTGTGTGTGTTGTGGTGTGTGTGGTGTGTGTGTGTGTGTGTGGTGTGTGTGTGTGTGGTGTGTTTGTGTGTGGTGTGTGTGTGTGTGTGGTGGTGGTGTGGTGTGTGTGTGTATCCTCGGGGGTCTTGTGTGTGTGTATCCTCGGGGGTCTGTGGTGGGTATCCTCTGGGTCGTGTGGGATCCTCTGGGGGTCTGTGTGTGTGTTATCTCTGGGGGTCTGTGTGTGTGTATCCTCTGGGGTCTGTGTGTGTGTGATCCTTGGGGGTCTGTGTGTGTGTATCCTCTGGGGGTCTGTGTGTGTGTGTGTGTATCCTCTGGGGGTTTGTGTGTGTGTGTGGGTATCCTCTGAACGGGTCTGTGTGTGTGGTGTATCCTCTGGGGTCTGTGTGTGTGTGTTGGTGTGTGTCTCCTCTGGGGGTCTCTGTGTGTGTATCCTCTGGGGGTCTCTGTGTGTGTGTATCCTCTGGGGGTCTGTTGTGGTGTATCCTCTGGGTTCGGTGTGTGTGTACCTTCTGGGGGTCTGTGTGTTATGTATCCTCTGGGGGTCTGTGTGGTGTGTGTGTAACCCTCTGGGGATCGTGTGTGTGTGTGTATCTCGGGGGTCTGTGTGTGTATCCTTGGGGTCTGTGGTGTGTGTATCCTTTGGGGGGTCTCTGTGTGTGTATACTCTGGTGTCTCTTTGTTGTATCTTCTGGGGGTCTGTGTGTGTGTATCCTCTGGGGTCTCTGTGTGTGTGTGTGTGTGTGTGTATGTTGTATCGCTCTGGGGTCTCTGTGTGTATATTCTCTGGGGGATCTGTGTGTGTGTATCCTCTGGGGGGTCTCTGTGTGTATCCTCTGGGGTCTGTGTGTGTGTGTGTGTGTTCCTCTGGGGGGTCCTGTGTGTGTACCCTCTGGGGTTCTGTGTTTGTGTATCCTCTGGGGATGTGTGTGTGTGTGTGTGTGTGTATCCTCTGGGGATATGTATGTATGTATGTGTGTGTGTGTGTGTGTGTGTGGTGGTGGGTGTGTGTGTGTGTGTGTGTGTGTTTTGTGGTGTGTGTGTGTGGTGTGTGTGTGTGTGTGTGTGTGTTTGGATCCTCTGGGATCTCTGTGTGTGTATCCTCCTCTGGGGGTCTCTGTGTGTGTGTGTGTGTGTGTGTGTGTGTGTGTTATCCGTGTATCCTCTGGGGGTCTGTGGTGTGTTATCCTGGGGTCTGTGGGTGTAGCCTCTGGGGTCTGTGTGTGTGTACCCTCTGGGTCTGTGGTGTGTATCCTCTGGGTGTCGTGTGTTGGGTATCCTCTGGGGGTCTGTGTGTGTGTACCCTCTGGTGGTGCTGTGGTGTGTGTACCCTCTGGGGGTCTGTGTGTGTGTACCCTCTGGGGGTCTGTGTGTGTGTACCCTCTGGGGGGTCTGTGTGTGTATCCTCTGGGGTCTGGTGTATCCTCTGGGGGTCTGTGGTGTGTGTATCCCTCTGGGGGTCTGTGTGTGTGTATCCTCTGGGGGTCTGTGTGTGTGTATCCTCTGGGGGTCAGTGTGTGTGTGTACCCTCTGGGGGTCTGTGTGGTGTGTACCCTCTGGGGTCTGTGTGTGTGTTACCCTTGGGGTCTGTGTGTGTGTACCCTCTGGGGTCTGTGTGTGTGTACCCTCTGGGGTCTGTGTGTGTGTGTACCCTCTGGGGGTCTGTGTGTGGTGTGTCCCTCTGGGGGTCTGTGTGTGTGTACCCTCTGGGGGTCTGTGTGTGTGTGTAATCCTCTGGGGGGTCTGTGGTTGTACCCTCTTGGGGGTCCTGTGTGTGTGTGTGTACCCTCTGGGGTCTGTGTGTGTGTACCCGTGCTGGGGGTCTGGTGTGTGTGTGTTTGATCCTCTGGGGGTCTGTGTGTGTTGTACCCTCTGGGGTGTCTGTGTGTGTACCCTCTGGGGGTCTGTGTGTGTGTACCCTCTGGAGGTCTGTGTGTGTATCCTCTGGGGGTCTGTGTGTGTGTACCCTCTGGGGGTCTTTGGTGTGTGGTGTGTATCCTCTGGGGTCTGTGTGTGTGTGTATCCTCTGGGGGTCTGTGTGTGTGTATCCTCTGGGGGTCTGTGTGGTGTATCCTCTGGGTCTGTGGTGGATCCCTGGGGTCTGTGTGTTGTATCCTGGGGTCTGTGTGTGTGTACCCTCTGGGGGTGTGTGTGTGTACCCTCTGGGGTCCTGTGTGTGTGTACCCTCTGGGGGTCTGTGTGTGTGTGTACCCTCTGAGGGTCTGTGTGTGTGTATCCTCTGGGGTCTGTGTGTGTGTACCCCTCTGGGGGTCTGTGTGTGTGTACCCTGTGGGGTCTGTGTGTGTGTACCCTCTGGGGGTCTGTGTGTGTGTGTATCCTCTGGGGTCTGTGTGTGTGTACCCTCTGGGGTCTGTGTGTGTGTGTGTACCCTCTGTGGGGTCTGTGTGTGGTGTGATCCTCTGGGGCTGTGTTGTGTACCCGTGTGGGGTCTGTGTGTGTGTGTATCCTCTGTGGGTCTGTGTGTGTGTGTACCCTGTGGGGTCTGTGTGTGGTACCCCTGTGGGGGTCTGTGTGTGTGTATCCTCTGGGGGTCTGTGTGTTGTGTACCCTGTGGGGCTCTGTGTGTGTGTACTCTGGTGGGGTCTGTGTGTGTGTACCTCTGGGGTCTGTGTGTGTGTACCCTCTGGGGTCTGTGTGTGTGTGTTATCCTCTGGGGGTCTGTGTGTGTGTACCCTCTGGGGGTTCTGTGTGTGTGTGTGTGTGTATCCTCTGGGGGTCTGTGTGTGTGTACCCTCTGGGGGTCTGTGTGTGTGTGTATTCCCTGGGGGTCTGGTGTGTGTATCCCTCTGGGGGTCGTGTGTGTGTACCCCTGCTGGGGTTCTGTGTGTGTGTACCCTGTGGGGGTCTGTGTGTGTGTGTACCTCTGGGGTCTGTGTTGTGTAACCCTCTGGGGTCTGTTTGTGTGGTGTACCCTGTGGGGGTCTGTGTGGTGTGTATCCTCTGGGGTTCTGTGTGTGTTGGTAACCCTCTGTGGCTCTGTGGTGTACCTCTGGGTTCGTGTGTGTGTTACCCTGTGGGGGTTCTGTGTGTGTGTGTGTATCCTCTGGGGGTCTGTGTGTGTGTGTCCGTGCCTCTGGGGGTCTGTGTGTTGTGTGTACCCCTGTGGGGTGTTGGTGTGTGTGTGTACCCTGTGGGGGTCTGTGTGTGTTACTCCTCTGTGGGTCTCGTGTGTGTGTCTCCTCATGGGGGGTCTGTGTGTGTGTACCCCCTCTGTTGTGTCGTGTGTGTTGTGTGTACCCTCTGGGGGTCTGTGTTTGTATCCCTTGGGGGCTGTGTGTGTACCTCTGGGGTCTGTGTGTGGTGTATCCCTCTGGGGGTCTGTGTGTGTGTATTCCCTGGGGTCTGTGTGTTGTGTACTCTTGGGGTCTTTGTGGTGTGTACCCTCTGGGTCTGTTGTGTGTGTGTGTACCCTGTGGGGTCTGTGTGTGTGTACCCCTGTGGGGCTCTGTGTGTGTGTATCCTCTCGGGGGTCCTGTGTGTGGTGTACCCTGTGGGGCTCTGTGTGTGTGTGTACCCTCTGGGGGTCTGTGTGTGTGTACCCTGTGGGGCTCTGTGTGTGTGGTACCCTGTGGGGCGTCTGGTGTGTGTACCCTTGGGGTTCTGTGTGTGTATCCTCTGGGGGTCTGTGTTTTGTGTGTGTACCCCTGTGGGGGTCTGTGTGTGTATCCTCTGGGGGTCTGTGTGTGTGTCCCTCTGGGGTCTGTGTGTGTGTACCCTCTGGGGGTCTGTGTGTGTGTACCCTCTGGGGGGTCTGTGTGTGTGTGTGTGTGTTCCCCTGTGGGGGTCTGTGTGTGTATCCTCTGGGGTCTGTTGGTGTGTGTACCCTTGGTGGCAGTCTGTGGTGTGTGTACCCTCTGTTGGTTTGTGCTGTGTGTGTGTGTACCCTTGGGGCTTCTGTGTGTGTGTACCCTGTTGGGGTCCGTGTGTGTGGGTGTAACCCTGTGGGGTCGGGTGTGTGTTGGTTCATCTCCTCTGGTGGGTCTGTGTGTGTGGTGTGTAACCCTGTAGGGGTCTGGTGTGTGTGTCCCTCCGGGGGTCGTGTGTGTGTGCCCTCTGTGGGCTCTGTTTGTGTGTGTACCTTCTTGGGGGTCTGGTGTGTGTCGTACCCTGTGGGGTCGCTGTTCTGTGTGTACCCTGTGGGGGTCTGTGTGGTGTTGTACCCTGTGGGGGGTCTGTGTGTGTGAACCTCCCTTGGGGGTCTGTGTGTGTGTACCCTGTGGGGCTCTGTGGTGGGTGGTGTACCCTCTGTGGGTTTCTGTGGGGGGGTGGTGGTGTGTACCCTGTGTGGGATCTGTGTTGGTGGTGTGTATACCCCTGTGGGGGTCTGGTTTTGTTGTGTAAATCCCCGCTCCAGGGGTCTGTGTTGTGTGTAATGTATCCTCCCGGGGGTCCTGTTGTGTGTGTGTTCCTCCGGGTCGTGTTTGTAGTCCTTGGGGGGTCTGTGTGTGTGTGTATCCTCCGGGGGTCTGTGTGTGTGCTGTATCCTCCGGGGTCCCTGTGTGTGTGTGTGTACCCTGTGGGGCTCTGTGTGTGTGTACCCTGTGGGGGTCTGTGTGTGTGTATCCTCTGGTGGTCTGTGTTTGTGTGCTTATCCTCTGGGGGTCTGTGTGTGTGTACCCTGTGGGGGTCTGTGTGTGTACCCTGTGGGGCTCTGGGTGTGTACCCTGTGGTGGTCTGTGTGTGTGTACCCTGTGGGGGTCTGTGTGTGTGTACCCTGTGGGGGGTCTGTGTTTGTGTGACCCTGTGGGGGTCTGTGTGTGTGTACCCTGTGGGGTCTGTGTGTGGTTACCCTGTGGGCTGTGGCTGTGTGTCTTTGGCTCTGTGTGTGTGTAATCCCTGTGGGGGTCTGTGTGTGTGTACCCTGTGGGGGTCTGTGTGTGTGTGTATCCTCCGGGGGTCTGTGTTGTTGTGTGTACCCTGTGGGGGTCTGTGTGTGTGTGTGTATCCTCCGGGGGTCTGTGTGTGTGTGTATCCTCCGGGGTCCTGTGTGTCGTGTACCCTCGTGGTGTCCTGTGTGTGGTGTTGTAATCCTCCGTGGGTCCCTGTGGGTTGTGTGGTGTGTACCCGTGGGGCTCTGTTGTGTGTATTCCGCCTGGGGGTCTGTGGTGGTGTGTACCCTTTGGGGCTCCTGTGTGTGTGTACCCCTGTGGGGTCTCTGTGTGTGTGTACCCCTGTGGGCTTCTGTGTTGTGTTTACCCTGTGGGGGTCTTTGGTGTGTGTACCCTGTGGGGTTGTGGTGTTTACCCTGTGGGTGTCTGGGTGTGTGTTACCCTGTGGGGGTCTGTGTTGTGTTTACCCTGTGGGGCTCTGTGTGTTGTGTACCCTGTTGGGGGTCTGTGTGTGTGTAACCACTGGGGGGTCGGTGTGTGGTGTGTACCCTGGGGTTGTGTGTGTGGTGTACCCCGGGGGTCTTTGTGTGTGTGTACCTCAGGGGTCTGTGTGTTTGGTTCCTCCGGGGGTCTGTGGTGTGTGTACTGTGGGGTCCCGTGTGTGTGTGTACCCCGGGTGGCTCTGTGTGTGTGTCCCCTGTGGGTCTGTGTGTTGATCTCCGGGAGGTGTGTGTGGGTGTGTACCACTGTGGGGCTCTGTGTGTGTGTGTACCTGTGGGGGCTGTGTTGGGTTGTCCCGTTGGCTCTGTGTGTGTGTACCCTGTGGGGGTCCTGTGTGTGTGTGTACCCCTGTGTGGTAGTCTGTGTGTGTGTACCCTGTGGGGGTCTGTGTTTGGTGTGTACCCTGGTGGGGGTCTGTGTTGTGTGTACCCCTGTGGGCTCTGTGTGTGTTGTACCCGGTGGGGGTCTGTGTGTGTGTACCCTGTGTGGGCTCTGTGGTGTGTACCCGTGGTTGTCTGTGTGTGTGTACCCTGTGGGGTCTTTGGTGATGTGTACCCTGTGGGGGTCTGTTGTGTGTTGTACCCCTGTGGGGGTCTGTGTGGTGTTTTACCCTGTGGGGTCTGTGTGTGATGTAACCCTGTTGGGGCTTCTGTGGTGTGTGTACCTGGTGGGGCTCTGTTTGTGTTGTAACCCTGTGGGGCTCTGTGTGTGGTTGTAACCCTGTGGGGGTCTGTGTTGTGTGTACCCTGTGGGGTTCCTGTGTGGGTTGGTCACCCTTTGGTGGCTCTGTGTGGGGGGGGTTGTGTACCCTCTGTCGGGGCTCTGTGGTGTGTACCCTGTGGGGGTCGGTGTGTTTAATACCCTGTGTGGTCTGGTGTGTGTGTCCCCTGTGGGGGCTCTGTGTGTGTGTACCCTGTGGGGCTCTGTGTGTGTGTCCCCTCTGGGGGTCGGGTGTTTGTGTACTCCTGTGGGGTCTGTGTGTGTGTACCCTGTGGGGCTCTGTGTGTGTGTACCCTGTGGGGCTCTGTGTGTGTGTACCCTGTGGGGGTCTGTGTGTGTGTACCCTGTGGGTGCTGTGTGGTGTGTACCCTGTGGTGGGTCTGTGGTGTGTGTACCCTGGGGGTCCTTTGTGTTGTGTACCCTGTGGGGTCTGTGTTGTGTTTACCCTTGGTGTGGGGTGTGCTGTGACATGTTGTTTACCCGTTGGTGGTACCTGTGGTTGCCCGGCTGTGTGTGTTGTCCCTGCTGGGGGTGCTGTTTGTGTGTGACCCCTGTGGGGCTCTGTGTGTGTTACTGGGCGCTGTTTGTGGACCCTCGGGTGGTGGTCTTTGTTGAGTGGTGTGTACATGTGGGTTGTTACCCTCTGCTCTGGTGTGTCTCTTGGTGTGTGTGTACCCCTGTCTGTGGTGTTACCTGGCTCTGTGTGTTTACCCGTTGGTACCCTGTCCTGTGGTGTTACCGGGTCTTGTTGTGTTGTCCACTGTGGGCGGTTTGTGTTGTACCCCTGTTGTGTTGAACCCGGGGGCGGTTATACCTTGGTCTCTGTTTGTGTGCTGGGCTGGACCCCTCCGAGCTCGAGTGCGGTAGGCCCTCCGAGCCCTTGTTTGTCTCCCCTGCGTTTCGTCTGTGATTACCTGGTCTGGTTGCCCGTGTGGGGTGACCCTGGTTTTTGGTATGGCTCGTTTTTCATTCCCCCAGCTCTCACTAGGTAGGAGCTGCCCTTGTTCCCCCTCAATGTCTGTTTTGCCACTCGTTGCTCCGCTCTCAATGGCTGCGAGGGTGCGGGGCGCTTGCTCCCACAGAAAACGGCCATGTGCGCCCCCCAGCTTTAATTCTGAGAAAGGGGGAAATAAATATACAGAGGTATCATGCACACACACCACACACACACACACGTACATGTGTGTACACACCGACGTGCGTACGATGCCAACCGTCACCAATATGCACACTGATGTACACATATAAAGACATATACAGAGGTATACATGCACACACACACACACACGTACATGTGTGGTACACGACCCACGTGCGTACATTCGCAACTCCATATCATCCGTGATATACACATATACAGAACATATACATAGTGTATACTATCCACACACACACACCACGTAACATGTGTTGTACACAACCGACGTCGTGACATTGCAGACACGTCGCATCATCACACCTTGATGACACATATAAAGACATATTACAGAGGTATACATGCACAACACACACCACACCGTACATGTTGTGTACACCACGACGTTGCGTACATGCATGACCGACGCCATCTCACACTTGATTGTCCCTATATAGCCACCGCATAACTCATAGCACACTGTATACGACAGACACTGACAATCTACATTCCAGACAAACACGTTGCCCACAGGCATGTATACACACGAACGCAATTAGACTGTAAGGCTCTTCGGAGCAAGGACTCCTTTTCCGTAAATGTTACTTTTATGCCTGAACGCTTCTCCCCATTATGTGTTATTTGTATCATCGTTATTTATATGATTGTCCGTTGTATTACTGCTGTGACGCGCTATTACATTAATGGCGCTCTATGTCAATAAAGACATACATACGTACCGCAGATACACATATATGTACGTACAGTGAACTGTCATAAGAAGCAGCTCCCGTCACTCGCTGACTCGATGTCAACGTCCCCACTTAGGAAGGTGACGACTCACCTGGTACCACACAGCATCCAGGCGCACTCTGTACTCACAGCCGAGAGTTCTCCGGTTACACCGAGGGGTACCCAGGCTGCTTATCTGTGCCTTCAAAGTTCCGTGTACAGACCCCCGCTGCAGTTTACTGGGGGAAACACACACACATATATATATATAGATATTACACTACAGCAAATCATTTGTCTTATATTGTTGTCATGTAAATATGGATTGCAGGGCCAAAGTTGACACGTGTGCTCATTTGCATGTCATTTCCCAGAATCCCTTTGCTGAGGTGGAGCACGGTTATGCTAGGGATAATGTTGAAAGGCAGGGTTGCAGACCTGTGCTAAGACATGTGCAGTGCTCACAAGTGATATTCTTATTTGGCTATATGCAATGGTGGAGGTTCGTGTCGCCTTTTGCACCCACCATAACTTAAAATATGGATGGTATACACACACACAGACACGCACAAACACGCACACGCCTAGTGAATTAACTATAAAGTGTTGCATTTGTGAGAATTTATCAATGTGACCTGACCCATAAGAATAAATAAGTAATATATGTAATCTGTAAACGACTTCAAGACCTAGGTGTCTATCAAATCAGATAACACCATAAGTGTGATAACAGTGATGTATGACAGGTGAGAGGAGAGTAATCTAAGTGGGAGGGTGCAGGGCGGGTGTAATGTGGCTGCTGCTTAGCGGATTTGCTGTAGAGAGTCCTCATAGGAGGTCACAGTGTCATCATGCGTTTTTGAGTGCGGAAATTTTATCTGCGCCCCTAGCACAGGGTGTCCTGCTAATGTTGCAAGCGCCAGTGGGGGGGGGGGTGCATGGATTCGGGGCTATTTCTGTGTGCCATGTGTGTGTTTGTGTGTGGCTGTGTTCTGGGCGCATTGACTGTCCAAGTCAATTTTGTTGTCTCCCCAAGCGCCAAGCTTTGGAGAGTGTACGTGCCCGGCCTAAGCGTGGCCATACCAATTGATTTTAATTGCAGTGAGCACGCCAAGCGCGCTCAGCGGCAGCGTGGACGCAGCTTTATACCTATCGGAGGACTCTTACAGCAAATTGCAGCCCCACAGCCCTGCAGCGGTCACTGACGAGCGGCGAACACATAGCCAGCTATTGGCCTGGTGCAGGCAGGCAGTTTTGAAAGCCCTATATCAGCTACTAGCTGCATCTCTGTCCGTTGGTCCAGGAAAGCGGGTAAGGGCTGTGGAAGGCATTGTGGAAGTGGGGAACATACATGTTGCTTTGGGATTTGGATCCGAGGCTGAGACTGTCCTGTGCACAATAATATCGGGAGAGCACAGGTCTGTATGTTCCAGCATCCTAATAACATCCACTCACTGCCCATCGTGCTTCCCCTCTGCGGATATACAGCCTAATAACATCCACTCACTGCCCATCGTGCTTCCCCGTCTCGGATATACAGCCTAATAACCTCCACTCACTGCCCATCGGCTGGCCCTCAGTGCGGATATACAGCTAATAACTCCCACTTCACCACGGGTGCCCATCGTCTTCCCTCTGCGGATATACGCCTAATACATCCCTGGCAGGACTGGCCCATCGTAAGGGGGGAGCTTCCCCTCGGCGGTGATATAACCTCGTAATAACTCCACTCACTTCCCATCGTGCTTCCCCCTCTGGTCTGAAGTATACAGCCTATAACATCCAGCTCCTGCCGCATGCGAGGGTGCTCCCCTCTGCGATATACAACAGCCTGGAATAACCTCCACGGGGTCACGCCCATACCCGGGGGAAGAATGGAAAAGACGTGCTGCCCCTCTTCGGATATACCGCCAAAATATACAAATTCCCACGAAGCGCAGACGGCGCGGGAGCTGCCCATCGTTCTTCCGCCATCTGGCGGATAATGAAAACCCGCCTAATAACATCCACTCACGCCCATAAAAACGTGCTTCCCCTCTGCTAAGATATAACAGAGAAAAGAAACAACCTAATAAACATCCAACTCAATGCCCATCTTTCTGCCCCTGCTGCGGATATACCAGACTAATAAAACATCCACTCAAAAAATGCGCCATCGAAATGCTTCCCATCTGCGGATATACAGCCTAATAACTCACTCACTTCTGAAAAAGCCGCTCGGCTTCCCCTCTGCGATAAACAGCCTAATAAACATCCACATCACAAAAAAAGTGGCCATCGTAGCTCCCCTCTGCGGATATACAACAAGCCTAATAAATACCACTCACTGTCCCATGATCAGTGCTATCGCGACCAGCTGTCATTATCTACAAGCCTAAAATAACATCCAACACAGCAACAAACAAACCAAAACAAATAAAAACGGGGGGCAGGCAAACATAGAGCCAACAATCCAAACAACAGTGGAAAACAAAGTCAACAAACAGTAAGGGCGAAACCACAAAACCGGTCACAGCACGAAAGTACACAACAAAAAGACAAAGATAC